>JAOTOL010001611.1:1130000-1310000 GCA_034440575.1 Imbricaverruca yamaguchii | reverse complement strand
CTACTCTTCGCCCGAAACCAATCGGCGTGAGATATTTGCGACGCTACATGACTCAACGGTCGAGATGTCGTAAAACCAATAACCATCATTAATGAGAACCTCCGGAGTTTCAAATTCTCAAATCCTCAATTCCGCGAGCTTAAATTTTCCGATGGTCGCAGAACCTTCAAAATGGCGACGACAACCTCCATTGAGTGAGTTCAGAACTCCACGTCTCAAAAGGACCAGTTTAAAGAGTGCCTGCTTCAGGGCTGCTGCTTTTTCAAGCTCCAAATTCCTCGTGAGCTCCAAATTCCCTCAAGCACTCAAAGCTTCAGTATCCCAAATGTTTAAGTCCCTCTCCCCACACACAAATCAGCTGGAAATGCAGGTAATAAAACAGACAACTCTGAAGTTTATCACAATTCTGACTGACCCTCGATAGTACAATGCAAAAACGATATACCTGCTTGCTTTTCCAAGTTGTCACTGGCTGGGATGCCGATTACAATCACGAAACCTCGGAAAGTTGGTCAGCTAAGGAATGCCAGGAGTTGGGACAAAGACAAAGACCGACGCATATTCAGGCCATACACAATAAGCTCGTGGCTATTACAGTCTATCGTCAAGTTTTAAAGCAGATTTCACGGGAAGAAAAGGCTGCCACAGGCACACGTAAAATACAATAATTAATGATGCCAGCGGCACGGAAAGAGTCGGTAAATATGATAAGAAGTCAGCAAGTATGATCATAATTCAGCAAGTATGATATGAGGTCAAAGAGTATGATAATGAATCAGGAAGTATATAAAATCAGTCTCACCGGTCTCGAGCACAAATACGGCCTAAGGCGGCCACCAAACCGTGGGAACTGGGAACTGGCCTCAGTTCGTGTGGCAGTTCATTGTACAGAGCAGGACTTCTGGAACAGAAACGGGGTCTGCCCATCTCTGTTCGCGACCTGGGGACGGACAGGTCCCGGTCCAGACGGGTGTGACGTCCACGGTGCTCGGCGACTGTCGAGGTGGTGCCGGCTAATGAAGCTGGCTCCTGCAGTCGGCGCACCTTGTGAAGTAGGGACGGTGTGTAGTATGAGGCGAAGTGCTCAGCGCTCATCCAGCCAAGACGCTTTAATAGATCCGCTACATGGTCAAATATACTTCTTCCGAAAATAACCTTTGCTCCATAGTTATTTTTTTAAAATTAATCCGAGACATTCTTTTGGGTGCTATTTTCGTGCACCGAAATGCAGTACCGGATCCGAGAGGACCAAGGCACTGACGAGCACCGAGATGAGAGATGGTGGCAGGTGGCCTTTGAGGTGTGACAGACCGGCCAAAGTTCCGAAACATCGTCTGGTAATGGTGGAAACATGCGAGTCCCAGCTGAGGGTGCGATCAAAAATGAGCCCTGCATTTTCTATTTCCGAACAGGGGAGCAATTGTTAATCGCGATACGTTACAGTGAAGTTGGGGCTGTTTCGCACATTTTGTTGGCTGTGTAAAAAAGGTCGTCCTTGTAGGCACGTGATGCAATCTAGTAGAACCGCGCGTCGCGACAACTCCTAAAGTTTTGTTTTGCTCCACTAGATGTATTGTGCAGTTGCAAGCAATTAAACGGTAATAAACGATAATTCATACACCTCAAAAGGATGTTGAATTAATGGTTCGATGATACCGCCGACAGTAAATGGTATAAGTTCTAAATTTAGGGACCGAAAGACAGATATTCAATTTATCGATGCGTCCGACCGCAACAGGTCCGCGCGTCGCGACAGTCCGGGACGCTCTGCCCGCGGGGAGGCTGAAACACCTGCACACAGCTCTGCACACTCCTTAAGACGATTCGTCACTCTCTGAACAGTCAGGTGACATTTACCAGCCCCGCAGATGACCGCAACGCGCCCGGCCATTGTACATTACACTCACGTCCGGCCGTTGCCGCGGCGCGGGCCGTCGGCAAGCCACCGACCGGCGCAAGTTCATGAGTGCATGTCGGCTGGCTTACGGGGTCACAGCATTTACAGTTACGGACCAGCATTATGGTACTATGCCAGTGTACATATTTTACGGTTAAAACAGTACATTTTTAGACAAGGTTACAGCTGCCAAAGGCTATAAGCTGTGTTTTCTCCGCATTTACTTTCAGACCGTTACCGCGGAACCAAACGTCGAGGGAAACCAGGATGTGCTCCAACACGGCAACGACACCATGGATGCGAGTTTGGTTTCCGGTGACCAAAATTTGTGTTATTTGCATACTGAACGACCACTGCGCCTTCAGCGAACATACTGACGTCGTTGGCGAAGACTCATTAGAGCAAAGGGCCAAGAGATGGGTCTCGACAAACTCCGGTGTTGTTTGGAAGTGGCACAGATTTTAGGCTGCGACCCAGACTGTCAGTGAGGCTCACACTCTGGGTGTGGCCTTTCAGACACACCTGAAACCATGAAGTGTCAATTCCGTCTTGGTTTAATTTGGTCAAAAACACCTCACCACGATCATTTGCCGATAGGATCTCGTCGGATATGGATATCAGCGCGGTCTCCGTTGAGTAACGGAGGCGGAAACCATGTTGGGTAGGACAGGAGGTGGTTGTTGGATAGGTAGGCATAGAGCTCCTGCTAGACTGCACGCTACGCAATTTTAGCAATGATGGGGACAATAGAGATGGGCCGATAGTTGGATAAGCTGGTGGTGTCACCGGATTTAAAGATGGGATAAACTGTGTAGTGCTTCAAGGAGATGGGAACGTTGGCAGTGGTGAGGCCGGAGTTGGCAAAATGCAGAAGCACACTGCTAATGACGTAAAAACTCAGCCGGATCATACCCACGCTGGTGCCGTCCCCCATAGGCGGATGAGCTGTTCAAGCCGAACACGATGACGCACAGCTCTGAGAGGGACAGTGGCGCAAGGCAGAATGCACAGGCACCCACTCGCTGCAAACGACGGGCCAGGCTCGGGAAGGTATCCTGACCAGCAACCTCGCCAGCAAAATAATCGTTTAGCTGGTCAGGCGTGGTGTCAGGAGCCCTTACGTCAGGAGCACGTGGCATCGCCCGCGGTGGATCTAATGCACCGTCATATGCCCCCTCGTCCGCTCTCCTGGATATGCCTCTGGACATCGTCAAGGGTGCTGCATCGAATGGCAAAGCGAACTGTCTGTTGAGTTCGCTGTACACAACAGAGCCGTGACCTGAGTAATTCAGCGCCTCCTGGCGGCGAACCATGAGATCTTCTTTTTTTTAACAGCACAATGCAGTCCAAGGTTGTCTGCTTTAACATTACTGCACGAAAATGACAGTTTATCTTGTCTAGTCATTCATGCTGTGAGCCGGTTTCGTCGTTTTGAACCATGCCGTACTTTGAAGCTTCGGGGACGCGAGAATTTCGGGGCTTAATATTTATGGATGTTGAAGGATTTTGATGCTTGGTTGTTCAGGTTTTGAGTTCACCCACAAGAAGGCCATTTTGCCATTTCAGTTCCTTGAGTTGCTTGTGGATTTGAATGATTGATGAGGTACTAAGGACTTGGTTACTATGGTATGCTGGAATTCTGATGTGATCCTGGATATCCACCCCAATATGCATCATTCGAATACAAAGAAACCAAGGAAGCATGCGAAAATAACTACACAATTCTGCAAACTATAATGAATGATGTTTATATACGACTGTGACTGTGACTATGACTTTTTACCACCACCACCAGTTATACACCAAGTTGAAAAGCCCTCGAACAAAAGGAGTGCAATATTGGGCAATGCAAGTAATTGCATTAACCTTTTGATCTCAGTTAAATTTTATTTCATTCAGATCATTTCACTCACCCTTGGGTGGGAACAATTCTGCATTGGTAATTCAGATTCACATGTCTGCAATGCTTTTGTGATGGACACACACCCGGATAAAACAACTGACAAGCATGGTATGATAGATGGAAACTGACCTATGGGTAAGCAAAGCTCTTGAATGTCGTGGTTAGGTGAGGTGCAATAATTTGTTGAGACGAAGCAAGTTTGTTGATTAGTTGCAGCATGCAGATGCAATTATAAAAGAAGCTGGACAATTATGTTCCACTTCATGCACATATTTGACAAGGCATATGTATCATGGGAGTGTGTCTGGAATGCAGCTGACTACTCCTCATGAATGGAATACTTACATTCAAGACACTTCAGAACGTTACGCATTAGTTGCAATAAAATACCAGACATATAGAATATAATACAAGATAGAGTACTCAAATGACTGCAACATCGACTCTGATTAAATTTAGTTTTGTTAGTATTTTGGGTTGTAACGATCCAATTTTCTGTCACCTTAATTTATTCGGCAGTTTTGCAGTGTGTGCAGCAGCAAATTGGCCTCTGTAACTCCGTTACTTTGTATTGATGTTCCGGGTATTAAAAAATATTTTTTTGAGCTGGTGTATCCAGGACACAGTTTGGAATATTGTGGCATTTTCAAGTGATGTCAGGTGGATGGTAAATGTGCACGCTTTGATCAAAGTGCCCTTAAAATTAATTAACTAACTAAGAAGTAATGTCAAGTTACGATACATGCAGTTGAGATGCTACTCCGTATGTTTATAGTCCTCCCAGAAAGCTGAGAATAACAATGGAGTTTTGGTGCTCTGCAGAGGCGTATGTCCTGTGACTCATACACGACCAAACCCGTGGAGGATTTGTATGTCCGTAAAGATTCCGTGGCCTAGATTTAGTCTAACGGTGAGCCATGGATTTCATTGCCCTGAGTTGGACATGCCAGCCCACTTTTGTGAAGGTGTAGAAATGGTTGGAGGCAGGCCTTGCCAGGCTTCATTTGCGGCGTGTTTGAACATTTGATTTTCTTGAATGATTGTCCCCAGACACGCAATGTTAATCGCTAAGTAGCCATTTGCATTCTTTGATGCATGTATGCGAAGGAATCATTGGGTGACGAAATGAAGCAAAGTTTCACATCGACTGCTGTGTTCGGTGTTATATATATATATATATATAGCAAGGTAGTACTTCAGCATTCATCTAGCTGTCTAAAATCGTCTCTACGTGGGCGTTGAGAAAAAGATGTAGTTGATCTAAAATAGCCAGCTATTCAACCCGCCCACGATGAGCGATTTGGTTTATTTATTGGCGCCACCCAGTGGACATCGGCCGGCAGCGACCCGGTTGTTGATTGACACGCTTCCGTTGGGCAGTTCCGTTCGGTTTCCTGCCTGAACTACAGTCCCAGAGAATGGGCGCTGTATGACCAACGCAGTCGATGCGCCCGTAAGCCCAAATAACCGACCAACAGTCGCAAAGATGGACGTGATCATCGCCGTCCGAAAGTACATATCCAAGATGATCGAAGACAGCGGACCCGGCATGAAGGTTCTCATGATAGACAAGGAAACAGTAAGTAGATGGCGAACGGATCCTCTTTGGCCACTTCCGTGCAAGCTGTTCACAAAGCTGACGTTGACTAGTGAGCATTTTCCCAGCTGTACACCACGCTTTGCATCAGCTGCGTGGCTCTCTGTGCCGTTTAATTGCGTGGTACTTAGGCTGGGCACCCTGTTCTTGTTGTGTTGCTTCTTCATCATGGTCGAGGGCACTAACTGGGCTCGTACCCCACCACTCAGTGGTACCCTGTCGCTGGACTAAACTCGTACCCCACCGCCCAGCGGTGCCCTGTCGCTGGTCTGGACTCGTACCCCACCACCTAGTAATGCCCTGTTGCTCGACTGGACTCGTACCCCACCACCCAGTGGTACCCTGTCACCGGACTGGATTCGTACCTCACCACCTAGTGGTGCCCTGTTGCTGGACTGGCAGTAAACTTGCCCTGACCTTCGTATCCTTTGTCTTACCCGTCTTTTTCCCGGAAGCGGGGGAGGAGATGAAAAGTCGCGCTGGCATGCGTTGATTAACTGCCGCTACCGGCGGGAGCGTTGGCTTGCTGCGTGGCATTTGGGCAGTTGCACTACGCCGGCTGTAGAGCGGGCAGCGCCCGGCCTGGCTGACTGCGTGGCTGACGCTGCTGTCGCCGCTGTCGCCTCGCCGACGGCTGACACCATCAGCATCGTGTTGGCCCGGCCGGGCTGACGACGTGGCTGACTGCGTGGCTGACGCTGCTGTCGCCTCGCCGACGGCTGACACCGTCAGCATCGTGTGGGCCCGGCCGGGCTGACTGCGTGGCTGACGCTGCTGTCGCCTCGCCGACGGCTGACACCGTCAGCATCGTGTGGGCCCGGCCGGGCTGACGACGTGGCTGACGCTGCTGTCGCCTCGCCGGCAGACGGGCATCGTCAGCATCGTGTTCGCCCAGTCGGAGATGCTGCAGCGCGAGGTGTACCTGTTCGAGCGGCTGGACGGCGAGCTGGCGCCGGACGTGCAGCGCCACCTCAAGTGCGTCGTGTTCGTGCGGCCCACCAAGGACAACGTGGCCAAGCTGGCTCGCGAGCTGCGCCGGCCCCGCTACGGATACTACTACGTCTGTGCGTGAGTGGGCGTGGGCCGGTCGGCGGCCAGTGCAGCTCGCTTGTCGCGTGTGGTGGTGGTGGTGGTGAGGCGAAAGGGCGACTGTGGATGGGTGGGTGGGTCTGCTTTGCTGGGGGTAGCTGAACGTCGGTTCCGCTTGGAACTGGCGTGGGACTGCAGTGGGCGAAGTGTCAGTCTCGGCCCGCCTGGCCATGTATGACGTTGCTGTTTGGCAGACCGCAGGGACGAGTTACCGCTCCAGGCGGCGTGGAGGCCACGTGCGCGATGAAACGGGTGGCTGCGCGGCATTCCGTGTACAATGTGCTGCTGCAGTTCGCTGGCTGCTGTTTTGTGTTCCGTTGACCCAATCAGATGACCTCTGCTATTTGTGTAGCAGTGTTCCGTTTGTTGGCTCACACGTCGATACAACGGCTTGTTTATTTGCATCGGGGCCATGCATTTAGCCACCTGGGCTTATAGCTGCGCGCTGGGCCAATGCGCAGAGCGCCCACATACCATGCAGTACGCATTAGCTAGCCTACATACCAAGCTCGGACGTCAATGTCGATCATGGACTACGCTATTCGTACGCTGGTCATGGCTGCAGCACAAGCCCATGAGCTTTGCTCCTCGTGTTCAGTGCTACCCCATGCTAGTGCTGCCTGACCATGCAGGCATCCGCAGCAGAGAAACGGTCCAAGAGCACCAATCGGATTAACGAGCAGCTTAACATTTCATCAGCAAGCCGTACAAATCAGCCACAACATCACACGTGATACACTACAGAGTAAGGCGAATCCTGGCGGAGGCCGTCTGCTGTATTGATGTCGCGTCCTGTGCCGGTCCTCTGCTCTGGTGACGAGCCACATTGACCTGTGGTCCCCTGGCGTATTGGTGCCGCGTCATGTGCCGGGTCCCCTGCTCTGGTGACGAGTCACATTGACCTGTGGTCCCCTGGCGTATTGGTGCCGCGTCATGTGCCGGGTCCCCTGGTCTGGTGACGAGCCACATTGACCTGTGGTCCCCTGGCGTAATGGTGCCGCGTCATGTGCCGGGTCCCCTGGTGTGGTGACGAACCACCATAACCGCTGACCGTCTGGCAGACTTCAGTAACGTGCTGGCCAAGTCCGACGTGAAGCAGCTGGCCGAGGCGGACGAGCACGAGATGGTGCGCGACATGCAGGAGTGCTACGCCGACTACCTGGCCGTGGCGCCGCACCTGTTCCACCTGGGCATGCCCAGCTGCAGTCAGGGTGGGTGTGAATATGACGTCCTGGGCAGCTGTAACCGCGGAGTGCGACCGGGATCTGGGTGAGTAGCGAGCAGGGTAGACGGCCACCCATCCTGCGGACGGGATGGGTGACTGCGTTCGGGTTAGGCAGCTGCAGCTTGCAGCCGGGGCGGGTGCCTGCAGTCGGGTGGATGGCTGCAGCTGCAGTCACGGCGAACAAAGGCAGCGCCATACAGAGCATTTGAAGCAATAGCCAGAGTGAATAAACTGCAACAACTGCAACAAGGCCATTCAGTTTCTGTTGAAGGGAATAATCGGGAACCTGATTGGATACGCATAACGCCGGTCCCCGTTTGGGTTTGCTGTAAAAATGCAAGCCGACTGAATGACGGTATTTTAAACATGACTTATAGTTTAATTCAACTCCACCATATCCCATGTGCCCTGAAAAAGAAAATGCTCTACAGGCATAGCCACGATGTAATGTTTTCAAAACCATTGGTTCAATCTTTGTATTTCAACAACAGATGTGGATCTCATCCAGCCTAGTGGAGTTTCCAACAAGAAGCAAAGCTATTTTGGAGAAGACCTGCGCTGACCTTAAGGTTTGTCAAGGTATGCAATAATAAACCATAACGTCTGAATAATGGTTTGCTTGCCATGCTATTGCTATCGCCAGTTTAGAGCTGCTTTGTCAGAATTATTTCCTGACAGTGCCACCTCTACTTGATGTGCGTATTGACCTACGTGCATATTGATGTTTGACTGATAGAAAATATGCACCCTAGGTTGGGGCTTTTCCGTTATTTTGGCAAAAATATCATTCGTCATTGCCCGTAATATAATTTGTGGTTCCACCGTATTGGGGACCCAAAGGTGGGGTCGCGGCAGCTCAGTTGGTAGAGCGTCGGACTCTTGATCGCAAGATCGTGGGTTCCAATCTCACAGCGGACGGTGTTACCGAGTCCACCCGCGACCAATCGGCGTGAGAGGTTGGCTACGCTATGCAACCCAGCGGTTGAATGCGTCGTAAAAGAACCTAAGGCTCTTCTTCTGGACCCCAAGGTGAGCAGGGGCGGGGATGGCCGAGTGGTTAAGGTGTCGGGCTATGGGTACCAAAGGTCCCGGGTTCGACTCTAGCGCCACTCAGGACATTTCCCAATCCCGCGGCCCACCGGCGAAACAGTGTGGGCGGCGCCATTAGCCGTGAATGTGCATAAAGTGTGTCGTGAACCAACCAATAAACAAATAAACAAACCAAGGTGAGCAATGTGTTATGACACCGACACGCCATCCACAGATCCGGTTCCGACAGTGGCCAGAGTTTAGAGAAAGGTAACTGGAATGGGAGTTCTCACTTGTTTAGGGAGTGAGCGTTCACATAGTTGGGCCACATATGTGCTATAGATTGATGACTGCTGCCAGAGCTTTCCAGCACAGACGTCTACTGGAGCCAGCATGTAAGTGTGCATAATCCAGATTTCCCCATGGCATTTGGCTGTACAAGTATTAAGAATAATTGTCGCTGGTTGTTGTGTTATAATTGACAGTTGACAATAATTGAGATGACAACTTGTTGAGAGAAAAGGAACAGGCACTTGGCAAAGAATGCTTCTACGCTCATTGCTACATGGGTTGGAGGCGTATTCCTGAAGATATACTTTCATACTGTGCTTTTATGTCTGTGGATGTTCTCAAAACATGTTTGATGGGCATACTTTCAAGAGTTGGAAATTTATTTGTAAGTGGGAGTGGAATACTACCGCAAGTTGTACCTTTGGTAATCCCAATTTTTAAGTTTGGTGCATTGGTGTGCAAACATAAGAGACGAATCTGACATGCATCAGAAGTGTAAGAGTCCCAGATCACAACAGCCCAGCGTTCGCTCCGGTGTTTCGCGCCCAGCCACAATCTCCCGCGGCCGCTCAGTCTGACGTTATGCCAGGCCGAGGCTGCGTCCTCCCGCGTCGCCCGCGGATCTGCGGGTGGTGCCTCTGCGGGCGGCCGCAACCAGCGGACGACAACGTCCACTCGGGTCGGAGGCGTCGGGGACGGCGGTCTCGTGTCCGACGGCGAGTCTTATGCGGCGGCGACCGGCTGGTGTGGGGCTGACACAGGGTGACCTTTGTCGCAGGTCTGACCTGGACGGGCGCGAGCTGGTCTGATGCGGCGACCGGCTGGTGTGGGGCTGACACAGGGTGACCTTTGTCGCAGACCTGACCTGGACGGGCGTGAGCTGGTCTGAGGTGGCGACCGGCTGGTGTGGGGCTGACACAGGGTGACCTTTGTCGCAGGCCTGACCTGGACGCAGCCGGGCCTGGTGCGGGCTACACAGGGCGTGGCTGCCCTACTGCTCTCGCTCAAAAAGTGTCCCATAATTCGCTACCAGAACTCGTCGGAGATGTGCCGGAAGCTGGCCGAGAATGTTCGAGTGAGTGACTCGGGCCGGAGAGTGATCCGCTCTTCTCTCAAACGAGAAGCTATGTCCTGACGAGTATTCAGGCACGTTTGATGTATTCCGTGCCCTAGCACTGTCGCACAAATAATACGTTGCAATTTTACAACTTGTAATCGCCTAGTTAAGCTTGCCATTGATGTCGGTACGTGGCTAAGTTCCAGTTATAATCAACCAATTTTGTAGGTGTCCACGCGATCATCGATTCAGGAGTTTGTGCCCCGATACATTATGCATTTTTGACCTTATTCGTGTTCGGACTTTTGCCATTTTGGGGTGAGCTAGACTTGGCTGTGTCGTGATGCCATGTTAAGTGTGGCCTGTGACGTATGTCGTGATGCCGTGTTAAGTGTGACCTGTGACGTATGTCGTGATGCCGTGTTAAGTGTGGCCTGTGACGTATGTCGTGATGCCGTGTTCAGTGTGGCCTGTGACGTATGTCGTGATGCCGTGTTAAGTGTGGCCTGTGACGTATGTCGTGATGCCGTGTTAAGTGTGGCCTGTGACGTATGTCGTGATGCCGTGTTAAGTGTGGCCTGTGACGTATGTCGTGATGCCGTGTTAAGTGTGGCCTGTGACGTAAGTCGTGATGCCGTGTTAAGTGTGGCCTGAAGCCCTTTACGTATGTCGTGATGCCGTGTTAAGTGTGGCCTGTGACGTATGTCGTGATGCCGTGTTAAGTGTGGCCTGTGACGTATGTCGTGATGCCGTGTTAAGTGTGGCCTGTGACGTATGTCGTGATGCCGTGTTAAAGTGTGGCCTGTGACGTATGTCGTGATGCCGTGTTAAGTGTGGCCTGTGACGTATGTCGTGATGCCGTGTTAAGTGTGGCCTGTGACGTATGTCGTGATGCCGTGTTAAGTGTGGCCTGTGACGTATGTCGTGATGCCATGTTAATTCGTGATGCCATGTTAGTGTGCCTGTGACGTATGTCGTGATGCCGTGTTAAGTGTGGCCTGTGACGTATGTCGTGATGCCGTGTTAAGTGTGGCCTGTGACGTATGTCGTGATGCCGTGTTAAGTGTGGCCTGTGACGTATGTCGTGACGCCGTGTTAAGTGTGGCCTGTGACGTATGTCGTGATGCCGTGTTAAGTGTGGCCTGTGACGTATGTCGTGATGCCGTGTTAAGTGTGGCCTGTGACGTATGTCGTGATGCCGTGTTAAGTGTGGCCTGTGACGTATGTCGTGATGCCGTGTTAAGTGTGGCCTGTGACGTATGTCGTGATGCCGTGAATGTGGCCTGTGACGTATGTCGGATGCCATGTTAGTGTGACCTGTGACGTATGTCGTAATGCCGTGTTAAGTGTGGCCTGTGACGTATGTCGTAATGCCGTGTTAGTGTGACCTGTGACGTATGTCGTAATGCCGTGTTCAGTGTGGCCTGTGACGTATGTCGAATGCCGTGTTCAGTGTGACCTGTACGGTCGATGCCATGTTAAGTGTGACCTGTGACGTATGTCGATGCCATGTTAGTGTGGCCTGTGACGTATGTCGTGATGCCATGTTAGTGTGGCCTGTGACGTATGTCGTGATGCCATGTTAGTGTGGCCTGTGACGTATGTCGTAATGCCGTGTTAGTGTGGCCTGTGACGTATGTCGTAATGCCGTGTTAGTGTGGCCTGTGACGTATGTCGTGATGCCATGTTAAGTGTGACCTGTGACGTATGTCGAGATGCCGTGTTCAGTGTGGCCTGTGACGTATGTCGTAATGCCGTGTTAAGTGTAACCTGTGACGTATGTCGTGATGCCATGTTAACCTGTGACGTATGTCGATGCCATGTTACCCTGACGTATGTCGATGCCATGTTAGTGTGGCCTGTGACGTATGTCGTAATGCCGTGTTAAGTGTGGCCTGTGACGTATGTCGTAATGCCGTGTTAAGTGTGGCCTGTGACGTATGTCGTGACGCCGTGTTAAGTGTGGCCTGTGACGTATGTCGTGACGCCGTGTTAAGTGTGACCTGTGACGTATGTCGTAATGCCGTGTTAAGTGTGACCTGTGACGTATGTCGTGACGCCGTGTTAAGTGTGGCCTGTGACGTATGTCGTGATGCCATGTTAAGTGTGGCCTGTGACGTATGTCGTAATGCCGTGTTAGTGTGGCCTGGACGTATGTCGTAATGCCGTGTTAGTGTGACCTGTGACGTATGTCGTAATGCCGTGTTCAGTGTGGCCTGTGACGTATGTCGTAATGCCGTGTTCAGTGTGACCTGTGACGTATGTCGTGATGCCATGTTAAGTGTGACCTGTGACGTATGTCGTGATGCCATGTTAATGTGGCCTGTGACGTATGTCGTGATGCCATGTTAAGTGTGGCCTGTGACGTATGTCGTATGCCATGTTAAGTGTGGCCTGTGACGTATGTCGTAATGCCGTGTTAAGTGTGGCCTGTGACGTATGTCGTGATGCCGTGTTAAGTGTGGCCTGTGACGTATGTCGTGATGCCGTGTTAAGTGTGGCCTGTGACGTATGTCGTGATGCCGTGTTAAGTGTGGCCTGTGACGTATGTCGTGATGCCGAGGAACTTGTCACGATGCCGTGTGACCTGTAGCGTTGTAGTGCTACCGTGTCACGTGACATGTGCCTTCACTCATGTCTATGCACGGCAGTGCTGACGTGTCCTGCCTCCCCAGTTGTCGTTCACCAAGGAGGCGACTCTGTTCAGCTTCCGCCGTGTGGATCCGCCGCCACTGCTGCTCATCCTGGACAGACGCGACGACAGCGTCACGCCCCTGCTGAACCAGGTGGGCCCCTGTTCCCTGCTGAACCTGATGGGGGCCTGATCGTGCGCTCGTGATGCGTATCCCTGCTGACCCAGGTGGGCCCCGGACTCCTGCGGAATCTGATGGGGGCCTGATTTTGTGTTGGTGCGTTTCCCTGCCGAAACAGGTGGGTCTTAGTTTCTCCTGCTGAATCAGGTGGGCCCCGGACTCCTGCTAAACTGGATAGACCCTATCCTCATGCTGAACAAGGTGGGCATTGTTTTTTTCTTCTCCGTTGACCCGGGTGGCTCTGATCTGCTAAGCGAAGTGCGATCCTGGTCTCTGCCGAACCAGATGCGGCTCTCGTCCAGGGCTGGATTTGTATCTAGTAATCCTGGATGTGGAGAGGAACATTTTTGCGGAATGGAATATGGATTTCGTCAAATGTTTATCATTAAACCTATGACAACATAATATCAGTTTGTACCTTCCAGTGCACCTTGCACACTTTGGCACTGAGAAGCTCACTGTCAAACAGTACCTCCGAATGAGAACTTTGAGAGGATAATTTTCCGCAGAAAATAATGTTCTGGATTGCAAGAATCCATGAACAGGGCAATTTTTTCCAACTCTGCCCTTACCTCCCTGATGAACCAGTTCGGACACTGGTCTGTTGGTGTATTGTTTCTATGTTGTTGGTAAACACGTGTTAAATGCTGGATGCAAACATAGCGGTCGCGGGCGTTTAGGCGTTTGAAGATTCACTAACTTGTAAGCACCATCTGCCAGTTGTGACACCAGCAATGCATTTCCCCTGAACTACCAACACCGGACGTTTAGACGGTGTTGGAGGTTCAGCGGCGGTGGCGGCGGTGACGGGCCTCTCGACCATTGGCTCAGCTGCAGTGGGCCGACGTATTCTGGCTCGTGATTAGCAGATGGTCGTGGCGTGACGTCGCCTGGGTCGGGTCAGAGGACGCCCAGGCGGGTCCAGTTTTTGGCAGAAGGTTGTGAGCGGTGGCCGACTGTGGCTGTGCAGAGGGTCGTTAGCGGTGGCCGACTGTGGCTGTGCAGAGGGTTGTTAGCGGTGGCCGACTGTGGCTGTGCAGAGGGTTGTTAGCGGTGGCCGACTGTGGCTGTGCAGAGGGTTGTGAGCGGTGACCGACTGTGGCTGTGTAGAGGGTTGTTAGCGGTGGCCGACTGTGGCTGTGCAGAAGGTTGCTAGCGGTGGCCGACTGTGGCTGTGCAGAGGGTTGTTAGCGGTGGCCGACTGTGGCTGTGCAGAGGGTTGTTAGCGGTGGCCGACTGTGGCTGTGCAGAGGGTTGTTAGCGGTGGCCGACTGTGGCTGTGCAGAGGGTTGTTAGCGGTGGCCGACTGTGGCTGTGCAGAGGGTTGTGAGCGGTGGCCGACTGTGGCTGTGCAGAGGGTTGTGAGCGGTGGCCGACTGTGGCTGTGCAGAGGGTTGTGAGCGGTGGCCGACTGTGGCTGTGCAGAGGGTTGTTAGCGGTGGCCGACTGTGGCCGTGCAGAAGGTTGTTAGCGGTGGCCAACTGTGGCTGTGCAGAGGGTTGTTAGCGGTGGCCGACTGTGGCTGTGCAGAGGGTTGTTAGCGGTGGCCGACTGTGGCTGTGCAGAGGGTTGTTAGCGGTGGCCAACTGTGGCTGTGCAGAGGGTTGTTAGCGGTGGCCGACTGTGGCTGTGCAGAGGGTTGTTAGCGGTGGCCGACTGTGGCTGTGCAGAGGGTTGTTAGCGGTGGCCGACTGTGGCTGTGCAGAGGGTTGTTAGCGGTGACCAACTGTTGTTGTGCAGAGGGTTGTGAGCGGTGGGCGACTGCGGCTGTGCAGAGGGTTGTTAGCGGTGGCCGACTGTGGCTGTGCAGAGGGTTGTTAGCGGTGGCCGACTGTGGCTGTGCAGAGGGTTGTGAGCGGTGGCCAACTGTGGCTGTGCAGAGGGTTGTTAGCGGTGGGCGACTGTGGCCGTGCATCTCGGTGGTGTGTCGGAACGAGCTGCGGCCAGCAGACTGTAATAAAGGTCCATCTCCGGTCATCTTGATTACGAGCCGTGGCAGACCAGTGCCGTAACAAGGCGTATGAAGTTTCGCTAATGTGTGGGCACTAGCTGCATGTTGTGACACCAGCACTGTATCTCCCTCAACTGCCGACAGTGGACTTACCAGGCGATGATGCACGAGCTGCTCACCATCTCCAACAACCGCGTCAGCTTGGCCGAGGTGCCGAACGTGCCGGCCGAGCTGAGAGAGGTGGTGATGTCCGCCGAGCACGACGATTTCTACGCGCAGGTGGGCGGCCAGGCCGGGCGAGACGGCATCGGAAGCTCTTCAGTCGGTGCCCTCGCACTGTATTGGGCACGGCAGTGCGTTATAGTTGTCAGAGTAGGTGATGGCGTCACTTGATAGGGTATGGTGGTGCGTCATAGTTGTCAAGGTGCGTAATGGCGTTTTAGGAGACATCGAGTGTGCTGGTTGTGGGTGCCTAGGCGGTGGTGCTGGGACCAGTAAATGAGTGAACCTACGTTCCCCAATTATTGGTGGATAAGGGAATACACGTAAGGGGTTCTCTCTGTTGATTTTAAAACACACTGAACACGTTCAGAGGTATTTTTATCATTGGTGTATGTGCTTCACTGGTTCTCTGCAGGCTTCAGGGGTGCACAGGCACCCACCAAAATAATACAACAATTTCTACCTGTTTCCTTGGCGGGGAGGGATGCAGGGAGTTTAATCCACGACCCCCTGTAAATGCTAGTGTAGTCCCTTCCCCGGGAAGATATCCTAGCCTGATCGATTACTCACCGTTCGCTTCCGTTGTTTAATTTCGAGTACCCTTTGACTGATTTACTTACCTAAAGTGATTTGCATGGCCATTTCATTATGACGGTACCAGCATGGCCGTACTGGTATACCAGCGCGGTCAGCGCGGTACGTTACGACGGTACCAGTACTATTGCATTATAATGGTATCTGCAAGAATGTGTACCGTGGTTAGGGTGATGGTTTGGTCAATTTTCAAACTTACCTTTGGCTTGGTTCTATCGATTGAGACATCAATAATGAGGATCTGGTGTTCTTTTATGGTTAATAGTGGAACATACAAGTCAGGTATTCTTATCGAAAATATCACATGTCGGCAAGTGCATTAGCTTTATGCAAGACATGATCTATTTGCGTTATACTGAAGGTATGCTGTGGTTATTTTGTAACGTGAAATGGTCGTTACTCCGATGAAACCATTTGTATACACTAGCGCTTTCGCGTGACCCACAATGTCACTGGTTACATGGCAGAGGTCAAGGGGGAGGGATGAGAAGTAGAACCATTCATGTTCCCATAGATTGTGCGATTTATTATCTAAGCCATGGTGCGTCTGCTAAGGGATTGCATCCTCTCCATCTTTCATTTAGTGATATGTGGCAATGTCAGACATGGGTATTCGCGTGACCTCCGCTCCTGGTGGCTGCCGGCACGTGGCCGAATATGGCGTATACGGCGCCATAAGATGAGTATTGGGGTTTTGTGATGCGTCGGCCGCGTTGGGTTATATTGCGCCCGATGGCGCCGTTAGAGGTGCTGAGCGAGGGTTGTGGCGCTGCCGTGGTGTAGGTACGGGCCGGACGTATCCCGCCGCGGCAGAAAACCTGCCGGTCGGCCGCCGATCGATCACAGTCGCGCTCCGCGGACACACCGCCGAGTAGCGGTGCGGCCAATGTGGGGGGAGTGCCGACATCTCCGGAGTGGGTGCAACCGATTTCGGTAGGTGGGCAGCTAAGTTGGCTGTTCGGTATTAAAATGCAGCTAAGTTGGTTATGTACGTGCATCATGCTGCGGAGGTGAGCTCGGTTTCGGCTATGGTTCTCGAAAGTTTCGCAATAAGCGCATTGGAAGCCAATTCACTCGTGCCGACATAGGGGTTCTTTGCCGAATGCCGTGCTTGTATTTAAACTTCAATACACTATGCTGAACGGTTGGGGTAGGTGGTATGCGTGAATCTGTATCACGCTCCCTTCTGCCTCGCAACACTCGCGTTTATTTTACGCCACTCGACTGTTCACTGCGGGGTCTTGTCAAAGCCGCTGCCACCTGCGCCCCCGACCGCCGCGGCTCTGGACACGAAGGTCACGTGACGTGATAACTACGTACGCGGTGGCCGGCCGGCCAGGCACCGTGAACTGTGCGGGCGCCGGAAATGCTGGCACAAAGCGAACTCCGTGGAAACAAATTGCGAGTACTTCAGAGGAAGTATTCCGACGAAGGATGGTATAATTCCCAGTTAAGTAAGAAATGTTTATATATTTATATATACATATATATACATTATATATATATATATATATATATTATATATATATATATATATATATATATATATATACATTACATATATAATTTATATTATAGTGAGTGAACTATTAGATGAAACTATCCTGACCATGAAACATATAATCAGTTATGAAGTATTACGATGGAAGCTGGTGCAATTCTCAGTTGAAAGTATCTATTTTAGTGAGTAAAGTACGACATGAAACGTCGTGGAAACACAAACCGAGCGATATTTCAGAAGCATGATGTTCTGAATTGATGCCTCGTGAATCTTTTCGTACATACATCAGTGTAGGCTGGCTCGGGTTTCGTCCTCGCTGATTGCGGTTGCATGCTGCATTTGTTTTGTTGCAGGCATTGAACGTACTTGTTTTGTGTTGGACGAGCACTTACTTGAGGAAATTCATTGGGTTGAAACAATCAAGGTATACGTGCTTGCGTTGGGATTTCCACTGGTACATGTTTCATTGCTATGACCTTTGCAGGTCGAAGGAATGCAATGTTTTACAGATTGTAGGGATACAAACGTGACATTCAGGAGAGTAAAATGTATATAAAATGCGGGCAGCTGTGTGTGTCTGTGTCGCCTTGATCAACACTTGACGGATGAAGGCTGTGCAGCCGAGCCAGTGGCGCCCCGTGATATCCGATCTGCTGCTCGCTCTCCGGCAGAACTTATTCTCCAACTTCGGCGAGATCGGCCAAACCATCAAGGGCCTGATGGACGAGTACCAGAAGAAGCTGCAGAGCCAGAAGAAGGTGGAGAGCATCTCGGACATGAAGCAGTTCGTCGAGATGTACCCGCAGTTCAAGAAGATGTCGGGCACAGTGGCCAAGCACGTGACGGTGGTGGGCGAGCTGTCGCGACTGGTGGACCGGCATGCGCTGCTGGAGGTGTCCGAGACCGAGCAGGAGCTCGCCTGTCACGACGAGCACCAGCAGAGTCTGCAGGTGAGCCCACCACACCCGACCTGACCCGACCCGACCCGACCCGACCCGACCCGACCCGACCCGACCCGACCCGACCCGACCCGACCTGACCTGACCCGACCCGACCCGACCCGACCCGACCTGACCTGACCTGACCTGACCCGACCCGACCCGACCCGACCCGACCCGACCCGACCCGACCCGACCCGACCCGACCCGACCCGACCCGACCCGACCCGACCCGACCCGACCCGACCCGACCCGACCCGACCCGACCCGACCCGACCCGACCCGACCCGACCCGACCCGACCCGACCCGACCCGACCCGACCCGACCCGACCCGACCCGACCCGACCCGACCCGACCCGACCCGAACCGGCCCGATCCGACCCGGTCCGATCCTCGCTCCGGTCACACTGATCCGGCCGGGTCGACCGTACCCCACGCTGGTCTGGCTATCTGACCTGGCCACCGGGTCTGGACATAATGTATTGCATAGCGTGGTCTGAATCGGTTCTGTCCCCTGGCCCGTCTGATGCAAACTGGGCCGACATGTACTGAGCTCTGGCCACACTGACCTGCCTGGTCTGAACTGGGCCGACATGTACCCAGCTCTGGCCACACTGACCTGCCTGGTCTGAACTGGGCCGACATGTACTCAGCTCTGGCCACACTGACCTGCCTGGTCTGAACTGGACCGACATGTTCAATCAAGAAGCTTTCCTCATGTGATGTATGCTGCTCATTAACTCGCTTTTAGATTCATGGCAGTATCAGGATTGTCGCACGGCAGTGTATCACACTTGAAAGATTTGACCCGGTGACACGTAATTCGTCACGAGAACTAGCGCTCGTTTTCATTTTGTTTGACTGGCGAAGTCATGAGCACCATATGACCGATGCTGTTAATGCGCCCTTAAGCTGCAATAACCGACCAACCAGCAGGTCTTGTTTAAAGTGGGCGCATTTCTTGTTCAAGAAAAAGGGCTTGATGTGGACCGTAGGCGGTGACGGTCCAGCTGGCTGCCCTGAGGGATGACCACCCAGGCCCCGGCAATGTGTAGAGACATAGTGTCACGTGACGTGCGCGAGGCCGTGCGACCACTTGGCCAGAGGAAGTCCGACGGAGAGGTCGACGCTGAATGGTTGTATGGCGCGTAAGCTGAGCGGAAGTACTGTGGAGCAAGTGGCCGTGATTCAGCGTGGCACCCGTGTTGTGACAATTCGGGGTGGTGCACTTCAGCTTGATGCACGTTCACATTCAGCAGATGAGCCCACTTTTGGAACGATTACAGTCAATGTTAGCGGAACCAGGTCGTTTTTTTTCCACTTGCCATACATCGAAGCTGCCGGCATTATTGCTAACAGGAAATTTCATCCGCCTGATATGTAGCATCTGTCCGAAAGTTGAGTGCGCTTTGCCAAATTGCCGAAAGCAGTTTCACTTATTTCCAAAGTGTGTGGGCTTCCATTGAACTTAACCTTAATTAAACGCGATAAGTCTACACCGGCCGTCAAGAGATCACAGTTGCGATCAGTTCCGAAGTTACCTGTCGCCGTATGGTGCCCTATACCGGAAGCGTGACATAGCCGTAGCCCGCCTCGCGCCTCGCTCGTCTAACACCGTACTGGCGCCTGGTACTGGTGTACTACAGTTGGTTGGCAAATCTTCTTGCCAGCTCGAGCTGATTTTAGCCGATTAACACCAGTTTTTGGCCACTGGCGTGACCTGCCACTAGCTTAGCCCGGCTTTTCGCGGCCTTGGTTCGCACTTAGCTGTCCGGCATTGGCTCATTTCATCGGCTGTACTGACCTGCTGGGTCTGACCTGACACGGGATGGGCGCCCATTTTGCCAATTGACTAACCGACTGACACCGGCTCGCGCCATGCTAATGCCAGTATATACTTCGTTTGCATATGTGTGGTCCTGGTGTTTACTGGGGTGGTGTTATGGAACACGATGCTGCTCCATGAAGAGCTTGTTGCGTGGACCCCGTCTTCCCGCCCCCAGGCCAGGTCTGGTTTGGCTAGACAGACCAGTGTAACCAGTTCCCGTCAGGTCAGACGCTTCAGCGTGACTTGAGCGGAGGTCATGTCAGGTCGGGCTATGCAGACCAGTGCGACTGGACCCTGTGAGGTCAGGCAGTAGTGTGGCGTGCGCTGATGCCGAGCCAGACCAGGCTGGGCGGGTCGGCACGCCAACTGTAACGCGTCATCTCGACGTGCCCTCCGTCGCTGACCTTGACCGTGACCCTGCGCGTGACGGTGACCGGCCGCAGCGGATATACCGGCTGCTGAGCTCGGAGAAGACGCGCGAGCTGGACGCGTCGCGGCTGGTGCTGCTGTACGCGCTGCGGTACGAGACGCACGCCAGCAACGACATCGACCGGCTGGTGGACACGCTGCGGCGCGGCGGCGTCTCCGACAAGTACATCAAGGTCCGTCCGTACAGGGTGTCGACGCGCTTCAGCTGCGCCTGCAGATCAGTGCTAAACATTTTTTTTCTCGTCAGGTGTGAGATGTCGAAACGAGTACAGGATGTGAAAATTATCCATGGGAATGGTATCACAATGTCTTTCAAGTACTTGGGACCAAATTTTGAGGTAATGGTATGCTTGTAAATACGCCTTCTTGTTTGTTTTGAGAGATGCCTAATGTATGGATACTCGTTTTCACGATAAAGGTAACAATAGCAAGACCTACACTATCAAACCGGTATTGCATAACATACCATATCACAGGTAATCACTTTACATGAAATTATATTACGAGATGCTCGTGTCTCACGATCAGTAATTTTGAGCATCAGCGTGATATCTATAAATGAGATTCTGTGGGGAGTTAGGAATGACGCATGCAAACTTCATAAATAAACATCAAGAAGCACGAGATGCGCCCTAAAGCCCTAATAACTAACTATCAAGAAGCACGATGTCGGTACTCGTTTGGGAAGGATGTTGCTTTGTTGCTCAGGAAGTAGCATAGTCCACCCCGCTTCGCGAATGGTTTATATATGCCGGAGATAGACCGGTAGTAAATAGAGGTGTACCAGCGGTAGGTAGAGGTACGCCTACGGTACACGGAGGTACGCCGATGACGCGTTGCCAGCCCGACATCCAGGTGCAGGCAAGACCACCACCGCCACAAGGCGGTACGATGTACGTCGATATACGGAAATGTTACCCGATGCCGATGATCCGGTACCGGAAGCCCTGCTGCACGCACGGGACACAAATATGTACACCAAGTCACATGATGCAAATTTGGGGATGGTTGAAGTTCTTTGGGAAAGTGGATGTTGTCTGGGGACGTGCAAGTTGTTTTGGAAGTTGGAGTTTGGCTCGACAGGTAGAGGCTGTGTGAGACGTTTGAGGTTGTCTGCAGGGTCAAAGGTTGCTTGAGAAGGTGAAGGTTGTCCAGGAGCGCGGAGGTTTTCTGATGAGGTTGAGGTTGTCTGGGCAGATAATGGTTTTCCGGGAGGGCAGAGTTTGTCGGAAATGATGAGGGTTGTCTGGAGAGGTGGAGGTTGTCTGCAAATGGGAAAGTTTGATGGAAATGTGGAGGCCGCTTCAAATAATAGAAGGTAGGATGTTTTCAATGTCTGGTGTGCGCAGTTCACTGGGGCTGGCCGGATCAGCATCATGCTGTGAATGCGTACCAGTGCATGCGGATGGCGGTTGCAAGAGTTAGTCGTAGTCAGTTACATTGCGTTACATTACATTTCAAATGTCTGAGAATGGGCGGCAGAGTCTTGCCTCACGCCAGGAAGTGATGCGTGCGGGTGACACTGTATTTTCATTATCTTTCATGCCAAAAAGTGATGTTCACTACTCTGGGGGCATGTTGCAATTCTCCCATAAATTCCTCATTGACCCCAGCCTGTGCCCTCTGCCGTTAGGTGCAACTGGCTGTCTCAACATTTTCTGAAAGCATCGCTTGGAAAGTCTACGATGCGCTTTTGCGCTCCATAGGGTCATGAGTGTTGCATTGGAACGTTCCATGAGTGCACTACTGGTACCTTTCTTTCTCTCGTCACACGCTCATGAATACAAAGCGATGCGTTTTGGGATGCTCGAAGTGCTATTGCATCAGCAGCACTGCAGTCAGAGCGGTGGTTTCCCGGGCACAATCGTACAGATGAAAGACGAGTGGTTGGTTTGATAGGCTACGCCTCGATGGCGTACCATTAGTCATGTGTTTTGGGCGGTCGGAGGCTGAATCGGTCTCGGATGTTCCCCGAATGTCAGCCGTGGTGGTGCTGTGGAGGCGGCACGGGCTGCCTGCCAAACGGTTGTTTGTAATGTAAATATTTTCAATCAAGTGAAATGCAGAGCTGTTTTTTCTCCTTCGGGTGCATGCACACGGTATTTTGAATGTTCAGTGTTCTGTTTATTTTTTTCTCTCCCCAGTGTTCGGCGATGGACGACTTGGTATACCCTCTAGCCTGTTGCATCAGTCACAATTGTATGGTGCGAGGGGCAATGAAATCTTAAATGTGACGCCGAATTTTGCTTTGGATGTAGATCAAGAAAACGCCAGAGGGAGGGGGATATGTAGCGGCGTTATCAGTCGATGGTCGATGGTGGTCAGCGGTGGGGATGGTGGTCAGCGGTGGGGCATATCTTCAGACGCTCACCTCTGCAAATTCAGACAGCAGGTACCACAGTGAAGGCCACTCTAGCTTGGGACTTTCACCGCGTGGAAGTGCACCCGATTCAATTAAGGATCACAACCCACTGGGACTTGTGTCTGATATTATTCGATATGTGTGGGCTTATGTGTTCGATGTGCAAGGGCTTCAGCTTCTGAAGACTGAGCCAGCTGATGCTGATTAACATTACAACATCTGATAATCATGGTGCGCAATGTGATGCTAATTGCAAAAAAAAAACTCCTGTCTGCTATGATGGTTCACTCTATCCAGTCATGTGCGCTTCGAGTTGCCCGTGCCGCCATGGGTTGCCGTGTCAGCGGCTGTACAGTGCACAGAGTCGGGGTGTGTTCAGGGACGGCTGGCGTGTACGCCCTCTGACACAGAGACCGGTTGCAGCTGGTGTACCCGATGCTGGACTACGGCGGCGCCCGGTCCCGCAGTAGTGACCTGTTCGGCGAGGCAGACCCAGTGGCTGTCACCAAGCGCTTCTTCAAGGTGAGCCGTCGTCAGCTTCTTCTAATATACGTTTTATGGACGAGGTGGCTTATGGCTTTATTGACGAGGTGCGTATTCTAAGCGCAACTTACAGAGGTGGCTTTGCAGAACAAGGTCATACACTAAACACAGCTTGCTGTGTGAGCCATTTCCATACCATCCAATCCGGAGACCTCAGTTCGACGGGATGATTTTGACCGAGGGTTAACGTTCCGTCAATGCACCGACACGGCCGCCCCGGTGCTGTATCGGTTCCTGGTTCTATCGGACCAGTTGCCGGCTGACCCTTCCAGCCGGGGACCATGCGAACGCATAAAGCGACTCGAACTCTGTCTTGCCAGTACTGAGGAGGGACCAATGCTGGTTGCAGGCCTGTGTGGTGGTCACTTGGTTGCGGTGCGAAACCCAAGCGAGCCTATCACCGTGTATATACAACAAAAGTTATATGTGACCTGGTCCAGTGTGACAAGATTAGGTTCGATTTTACTCAAAACAACCCGAATTTATCAGAACTGATCCGGCATGACCTGACCCGATCTGACTTGACCAGACCCGACCCGACCTGACCTGACCTGACCTGACCTGACCTGACCTGACCTGACCCAACCCGACCTAATTGGGTCGTCGCGCTTTTAAAAGCTTTTTCATAGCTTAAATCAGGTCTTAATGCAGATGTAGTCCTTGGATACGTCTTGTTTTTGCAATTTACTCAATAAACCAGAAAACTTGCTTGTATTCTTTGTCCAAAGAAATAGTATGTGGCGGCGCCTCACTAAGTAATGTCGCGCACCGCGCCATCTACAGCTGCCAGTTCAACTAAGTTCGTGTGCTGATGTATCAACCATTTTGGTGGCTTTTTCAGGGTCCCAAGTCGTTTGCATATAAATGGGGGCAACATGAAGTAATGCACTTCGCCACGCAAGGTGCAACCACAGCAATTTACCGCTAATTCGTCGGATTGATATAACGCGTGTCGCACTGCTCCGGTAACCAGACGGGCGCGACATTTTCCTACCGGCAACGGCGTGATACCCGACCCGGTGCATGCAACACGAGAGCCCTACACGAAAGCCTTGTGTTCGCTCGTGCAGACTCTCGGCTGGAACCGTCGGAGTCGGGCGGTGGTCCGTTGGGCTATTCTGATGACGTCGGCGTGGTGCACCGCATGTGCCTTTGAATGTGTTGAAATGCCAAGCCTAACTACTTTTTCGACACGCTCAAGCGATTTCAGCAAAACGATGACCGAACGGCGGAATTCCTCTATCAACATGTCGTGTGATGAGGCGTGTATCGACTGCCAAGGTTGACGCACCAGCTCAGCATTTTATATAATACAAATTCAAAAGATACTGCTATGCTATGCAATTGCAACCATTGCATCCAGATTTAGTACCACATTTGAATGTTCAATTGCACATATCACGTGTTCTCAACTGCATTGGACGTACCGTCTTGGGATGATATTTAGAGCCTCGCCTTGGCATGGGATTTGTGGTCTCATCGCACCGTCTTGGGATGGGATCTGGGGTCTCATCGTACCGTCTTGGGATGTGATTTTGGTTCTCACAGATGAGATTAACAAATGAGAAAATTAATGTGCTGAATGATATATGAATAATAATGAAACACTGAATTTTAGAAGGACTTAAAAAATACATTCTTGATGCCAGCCAGCGGATGTCAGTCTCTGTAGATATCGTTCAATTTGTTTACGTGGTGGTGGATAGCGCCATGTAAGCCAGTGCATGTAATTCGGCTACAAGCTGAGTCGTGACGGGCCGTAGCCAGACCTTATTCAGTTCGTAACTGGACTGGCGCGTGCAACATCCCTGAGTGGCCGGTGTGTCCGCCAGGGTGTCAAGGGCGTCGACAACATTTACACCCAGCACAAGCCGCTGCTGTCGCGTCTGCTGGACGACCTGCTGAAGGGACGGCTCAGAGAGGCCGCCTACCCGTACCACAACAGCGGCTACAGTCAGCCTGTCAGGTGGGCGATGGGGTGGCGACGGCGACCGGCGTCCTTGGGGATGAGGCGATCATAGTCGCATCCAAGGCAGCGTCTCATAGCATCCACGGCAGCCTCTCGTCACATCCACGGCAGCCTCTCGTCACATCCACGGCAGCCTCTCGTCACATCCACGGCAGCCTCTCGTCACATCCACGGCAGCTTCTCACCACATCCACGGCAGCCCCTCGTCACATCCACGGCAGCCCCTCGTCACATCCACGGCAGCCCCTCGTCACATCTACGGCAGCCCCTCGTCACATCCACGGCAGCCCTCACCACATACACAGCAGCCCCTCGTCACATCCAAGGCAGCCCTCAACACAACAAGCAGCCCCTCACCACATCCACGGCAGCCCCTCACCATATCCACGGCAGCCCTCGTCAAATCCAGGCAGCCCCTCGTCACATCCACGGCAGCCCCTCGTCACATCCAAGCCAGCCCTCACCACATCCACGGCAGCCTCTCGTCACATCCACGACAGCCCCTCGTCACACCCACGACAGCCCCTCGTCACACCCACGGCAGCTTCTCACCACATACACAGCAGCCCTTCGTCACATCCAAGGCAGCCCTCAACACATACACAGCAGCCCCTCACCACATCCACGGCAGCCCCTCACCATATCCACGGCAGCCCCTCGTCACATCCACGGCAGCCCCTCGTCACATCCACGGCAGCCCCTCGTCACATCCACGGCAGCCCCTCGTCACATCCACGGCAGCCCTCACCACATACACAGCAGCCCCTTCGTCACATCCACAGCAGCCCCTCGTCACATCCATGACAGCTTCTCACCACATCCACAGCACCCCTCACCACATCCACGACAGCCCCTCGTCACACCCACGGCAGCCCCTCACCACATCCACGGCAGCCCCTCACCACATCCACGGCAGCCCTTCGTCACATCCACGGCAGCCCCTCGTCACATCAAGCCATCCCTCACCACATCCACGGCAGACTCTCGTCACATCCACGAAGCCCCTCGTCACACCCAACAGCCCCTCGTCACACCCACGGCAGCTTCTCACCACATACACAGCAGCCCCTCGTCACATCCAAGGCAGCCCTCAACACATACACAGCAGCCCCTCACCACATCCACGGCAGCTTCTCACCACATACACAGCAGCCCCTCGTCAGATCCAAGGCAGCCCCTCGGGTTGGTCAGTGGGAATCCAACAGGCTGTCTTGATTGATTGATTGACATTGTGGACCTCTGATTGGTCAGTAGGGAGCCCACCAGACATCTTGATTGAATTTGTCCTACTTTGCTTGACGACTTGTGTGATATTCAACACCTGAAATACCTTCATGTTTAATATTCTTGTTAACATCTGTCCATAATGGGCGCTACATGACCATTGAAGTGCATGCGCCCTAAAGCCGTAACAACTAACTAACCTTGTTAATAATTTGTTTAAGCGGATTGGTTGTCCCAGATGGGCGACGCGGTATGAAAGTCTGCTGCCGTGTGTGCCGCAGGCCCACCGAGGTGATCGTGTTCATGGTGGGTGGCGTCACCTACGAGGAGTCGCTCGCGGTGCACCAGGTGAACAGCAGCATGTCGGGCGTGCGCGTGCTGCTGGGCGGCACGTGCGTGCACAACAGCGCCTCCTTCCTGGACGAGGTAGCTGCCGCCACGCAGGCCGCCCACTCGCTGTCGACGCGGAGTGCGCGCAGCTGAGAGGCATCTAGCGGCGCGACAGGGAAGCACAGGTGTGTGCCGGGCCCGCCGCGGCGCCACGGCTGTTGGCCGGCTTCGGCGAGGCTGCCGTCGCGAGGTGCGACGCGTGCGGCGCCGGCATGTGCGCCGGCATGTGTCACATATTCCAATTTAGTCGTTCCGTGGTGAAGCTGATGTATGTTTACCGAGCTGTGTGGGCGTCGATCGCGGGCTACATTGGAGGGGGGGGGAGGTGCTCGTGGTGTCCATACCGCTGGCAATGGGAAAGCCTGGTTCTACTACTCGTGCTTTCCGTGATCGTCATGTTATCTGTGCACAATTTCAATGCAGAATATATGTAAAAATTATGTGTAATATATGTCAAAAATGAACTACGTCCGTCAAGCTCCATGGCACATGCTAAGGAAGCATATGTAAGCATCGAACACGTGCAATGCTTCGGAATTTCTATACCTGCGTCATTTTCTGCATGGTCAGGTCAGTATTCAGTGCTTTGCAACTTAGATGCCCCTGAGCCTGACTTTGATACCGCGTTCCGTTGCACCCTCGTACCTCACTGGAAGGTCGTGACTTCACCAGAAGGGTCACCATGCTTCACTGGAAAGTCCCGGCTTCACCAGAAGGGTCACCATGCTTCACTGGAAGGTCTTGGGTTCACCAGAAGGGTCACCACGCTTCACTGGAATGTCCCGGCTTCACCAGAAGTCTCACCATGGAAGGTCCCCGTGCAGGGTAGAAAATCAGGTACATCATTTGTCTCCAGAACGGTTTTCAGCTCCAAATGCTAATGGGCTAAAACCAACTTTGTATGCCCTCACACGACAACTTCGACACGCGCACTGATGCTCCTTCACCTGTCTCAAATATTTACATTCTACTGCAGGTAGGTGCCTACCGGCTTTACACTCATCAGCTCCACATTTATGGCCAGTTCAAGTCCGTTGTCGTCATTTTCCGCATGGTGCCTCCAGAAAGCAGCGCCCCTGCCGCCATACCCAGTGGAAATTTGCTACCTCTTCCAAGGGGCTGTCTCCTATGTATTCCGCAGGGCATCGTTTGGTGGGTTTATCTGCATATTATTAGCACCTCGGCCACTCTGTCAGATAAATATTAACCAATGGCGTCCTGGAGCTGTTTGTGACGGTGTAATCGTGGATGCTTTAAAACTAGAGCTTAGAAACAGCTTAGAAACAGCTGATCAATTCTGGTCGATGCGCCCTAAAACCACAATCACACACAGAAACAGCTGGATGTGGGCACAAATGATCAATTCTGGTCGAAACGCCCTAAAGCCCAAATAACTAACTACCTTAGAAACAGCTGGATGGGATTGTTTTAGGCATATGCCAGTGCCCAACACTGGTTTTGACCAGTCAGTACCGATAAACACTAGCCACAACCTCGACTTATTTGCGGAATAATACTTCTTCAGTTGTGCCAGCCTTAACAACAAAGAAAAAACATTCCAACATAGGTAGAAACAATAACTTATTTATAAATAATGGCATTACAAGCACAAGCACAGACAGTGTCTGGAAGCTCGTTTGATGCCAGTGTGGTGGAGTCAAAAATTAGCCCTGAAATGGTGATGAAAGTGGAAAATGTGATAAATAAAGGACATAGTTACAACAACGTGCAATTTTAGGCACTGGCATCGTCTACATATTTCATGCATATTTTTTCTTCTTCGGCTAGACGTAGCTTACCAGATTCAGTTTAGCAGGAAGGATGTATTAAAGCTGGATGGGATGTAGGGTTTCTCGCAACTCGTGTGCAAGTTTTCCCTGCTCCGGATTAAACAATTTGGGCCAATTCATGTAATGCGACCAAAATATAAACAATTATTACAGCTATTGCAGAGCAATTAAATAGCTGGGCCCACTTATTGCAGAGCACTTAAGAGGTTTTTGACTGCTGCCCCTGCCGCAGGGTGGAGTTTTTTCATGACCAAAAGGGTACTTTTGGAACCAAGTAGCACACTTTTTGGACCGCAAAAGAGCACTTCGGTCCAATATGACATTGCATTACCCGAGCTGATGCGGCTTCCCGTGCCGATCTACGGCGGCACCTGTATGACGTGCCGCCCGAGCCTGACTGATCTGCTGCTCGCTCTGCTGTGTGGTATTATGGCGTGCATGATCACCGGTGTAACTGTTCCGTGATTTTGACCTTTTCTGCCCTGTTGTTTTATCATGTTAACGCGAGGCTGTAATGGCCAAAAGGTTCATTGTGAATTGCCTCAATACAAGTCCGTATATGTATGTATCTGCATCTTTCTCTATATCTGCATTTGGTCAAAAATGCACTTTACGCACTGAAGGACCGAAAGCTTTATTTTCTTGATCCACTGTGAGAACAAATTGGGATGGGCGCTGCATGACCGACGCAGTCGATGCGCCCTTAAACTCCAATAACTAACTAACGAGAACAAATTGGGACACTTTTCGGCAAAGTTTGAGAAAGATGAATGCAATTAACAGGTAAAATTCTGACGCGGGTAGCTTGTCTAGGACAAACAAGACGCATCGTCCATATTCGCTTGATATTGACGCATCCCTTGGGTGACCGAGTGGAATGAACCGCACACTGCGACTCCATTCAGCTAGCTCGATTTTGCTGGCCACCAACGGATCTATCTAGATAAGCATTGACCTTATAGCGTGCTAGGTGCTGTAGTATGCTGGATGAGTATTTTCTTGCCTGTGCAGTGTGCATCTCATGTGGCTAACCCGGCGGTCTCGAGCTCCTCAGTCACTGTGCCTGCAGCAGTGTCAGTCTGAGCAGACAAGTGCTCTAAGGAGCTGACTTTAAAAACGCAATTCCGTGCCTATCTCACATATTACAAATCAGCGTCATCTTCCGAACAGGCAAGTACGCTCAGTGCCAAGCCTATCCGCCCCAACAGAATCACTGCGAATTGATAGTGGCTGAACTGGCACCGAACCAAACTAGCTGAAGTACCACTAACTGAAATAGTACTCCCTGTGCTGTCGCAGTCCCTGATATGGCACTCGCGGTAAAAGCTCTCTGAAATTCCACCCACTCAACAGGTCTCCCTCTCCACAGTCCCCACGTCTGTTTCTTTTGATGCCATTTGCCAGAGAATGGCTTCATTATGTATTGCACAATATCACAATAACGTGGCGTCTGATGAGCAGATATTCTTTTGATAAAACTACGACAATATATATATGGAAACTACGTTAAGTTACACCAGGTAGAACTCATTTAAACGTAACACTTGGTAGCAGAAAGTAACTTGATTATGCTGGAGTAGCTGGCAACTGCAGTAACGGCGTAACGGCTACTGACGCGTCGCGCATCGCTGCAATCTCCAGAACCTCAGATGTCCTTCCATACACCGGCATCAGACGACCAAAACTAAGATTCTTTGAAGATATCGTAACATTTATCTCCTCAATCGAGATTCAGTTTAGCAGCCATGAAGCTCAGTGTTCACATCTTGATCTGCCAAGTATCTCTACACACACACCTACCTCAGTTACCTAGGTATGCTCCCCTCAATCCAATATCTCTAATCAAATCATGAATGAACTATTCGGAGATGGAGGGGGTATGCAACTGTCTGCCTGAGGGTTTTTATTTTATATACAAATGTTCAACCTGTCAGACTGCCCAACATCATGGCAACAGCCAAGACGATATGAAGCTATGCATTTTTATTTCATGACAAATCCTGTGATGACATTTGATAGTTGACTGACCGCAAACAGCGCTCCATTCTGTTTCATATATGGACGATCGGAGGAACTGGACACCACATGGCTAGTTTGGTAGCAGACACAATGGCCGCACTTCATAGCTCAAATGCCACCGAAGAAGTATCTGACTACTTCTTTATAAAGCCCTTCTCCCGATACGTGTCCTCGTAAAGTGTTATTGTCCTCGCAGTGTTGCATCGGGTGCACGTGTTGAGGATCAGTTAACGGCTGGGCGTGGGCCGTAGGTGGTCGTTCCCGCCCCAGGCGGAGCCACTGTGAGTAGTCTGCCACTGCCAGTTTCCGCTGACGTACCGACGTACGGCGGCCGTCCACGTTGGTGCGGTGGTGGCTCACGGTTCCTTCTGGCTGCACGGAATGTGGTGACACGACCGAGAGTGCGCAGAGGGTTCTCTGGACAGAGAAGTTCGCTGGGATCCGCCGTCACTGGCGCAGGCGCACAGACATACTGCCGCCGGTGTCTGCGTCCGGGGGTAGGTGGGGGATGTCTTTGATTCGGTACCGCCAGTCGCGTGCTTCGTCGGCGAACCTGGCCGATGATCCTGGCAAGAGCCGCCCTCACATATATTTAGCGGTGTCCGCAAGCTCGGCCAACGTCTCCGCCATGACGACACGCTTCAGCTTGGTCACCAGCTCGTCCTGCTCCGTGTTCATCCGCTGGAACGGGGGTTGCGGATTCCACCATCGGATGTTGGCCGCCTCTCCTCGGTAAGTTGGAACGAGTGAGCAGGTTTTCTCGTCGTCTCTTCTCGTGGTTCCACTCCTTGTCGCCTCCCCGGAAATGGGCGCTCTCTTATTAGGCTCAGCGTGATAACAGTCGGGTCTCTGATGGCGAAAGCACGTCGCTGAGCAGGAGATCGCTCCGCTGCAGCTGCTTCTGAACCGTCCAATACATCTAGAGGATATCACCGATCAGGGCGGTGAACCACACATGTGCTATGTTCCAAGTATCGATGAATCCTCCCGCTTCTGATATCCTTCCCGCTTCCAGTCTCGGTCACTCGCTGTCACACTTTCCAGCAGCCAGGCAGGTTGTTCAGGACAGCTTTTATCACCTGGAGCAGATGATTGCAAAGCGCACATCGTGGTGACGCGGGAATCTCTTTCCCGATCGAAATGCACCAGTCAGAATTTGGGTTCGGCTCTTTGATGTCCGGAAGGAAGTGGAGACCGCCGCGGCCGTTGCATTCTGGATCCAGACCAGGCGCTGTGCTCACGACACTAGAGCGATATCTGAGCGATGTGCGACGCACCGGTCCGTCATGATGTTACGCCCCAGGGCTCTTCCTTGGAGGCTTGCCACGGTCCGTCCTCGAAGCTGGTGTTGGCGGCCTCTGCGTCTGTGGTGCTGCCGGTCATCCTGCCATCGTGCATGCACGGATCTTCCGCGCCTCGTGCACCGCCTCCAGTAGTCATGCCGCTCCGCTGGCTTCAGTGATGCGGGACGTGGTGACAACTGTTTTCACTGCCGCGTCCTTGAAGGCTATGCGGGGGCTCACCAACTTGCGACCAATCGCTTGCCAGTCCACGCTGCCGTCGGTCTGGAGCCCGAATGCCGAGCAGCCCTGAAAGAGTTCCGAACAAATAGCTACCCACTGGCTGCTATTGCGTAGCCATTTCACGCATGTATCATTGAATCAATATCGGGGCATGCTATTTGCAGGCACAGCCCCATACCTTCCCTACAAACCCCATACCTTGTCCAGCATCAGAGTAGGCCGTTCACACACCGCATGATACCAATATGAGTTCATGAACTGCACAAAATACCTGACGAAATCGACCTGAGATGTGTGCATTGTTCCGGTACCTATACCATAAATATGCTTAGGTAAGTGTGTCCTCCATCCTCAGCTCCTGATAGCTGTCCTGCGATTTGGCACCTTCCCAACATCTGGCAAGTGTTTGCTTGCGACAGCTGTCGTGTCGTCCCACCCGTGCATCGTGGACAATGGTTATTGCTAATACTCCGGTGGGTTCCGAACATTCACTGCGTTGTTGCTGTTACCTGTTTGCTTTATTTGGTTGTATTGGTTTGATTATTCATGCATTCAGATTATATTTTTCGTGTCGCACGATGTGCTTTATTTGGTTGTATTGGTTTGATTATTGATGCATTCAGATTATATTTTTCGTGTCGCACGATGGTTTTGGTCTCCATGACAAAGTTGAGTGCTATTCTACAGAAATCAACACAATTGTTCGTGCAAATCCTCTGAAGTGCATTTGTCATGTTTCGAAACGAGTATTTTGGCCCGCCTAGGTGTTGTTTGGTTCTCATCCCAAATTGATTGAACCATCAAGTAGATTGTGGATCCAGACTGATATTTTCCATCGTGTTTGCTGTCCTTCACATTTTATGCAGCCAGATCGCCAGGCACAAAATGTCCCCTTCCCGCAGGCACATGTCAGTCACGTGTAACTGACCCCAACGAGGCGATACTGGAATACCAGCAACGTACTATGCTTACCATCTATCTTCTTCCTAACATCTATCTCCCCAAGCGAAAATAATCTTATGATTCTCAAAACATATTGGGGCAACACTTGGGCGGGCGCCGCGGTGCGTCACAATTCACACGCACGCCTGGCGCGTTATCGCCGATCGAACGCGTTGGTGCACTCAGGCCACTCATGTGCCCACTTGGCACGCTGTCACTGGCGTACATCTCGGCACGTTATCACTGGAACTCAGGGTTAAAATAATGTTTTTTCGTTAGGTGTGAGATGTCGAAACGAGCACAGTAGGATGTCGAAATTTGCTCTGGAATTACGCTGTCATTTAATGTGCGGTTACGCTGGCGCCCGTGGCGGTTAAGCTTGCGCCCGTGGCTGATGGTGTAGGTTCTAAGGCGTCCGATGCCGATACTTCCTGGAGAAGGATGTTGATTTGGTATTCAGAAAGTGGTATATTCCACCCTATTTCACGAATAATTTATCATTGCTGGAACAGAACGTGCCGGGCTGGACGGCAGGTTGACCGACCGGCGCGTGTCGTTCGTGGCGGTTACGCTGGCGCCCGTGGCGGGTACGCTGGCGCCCGTGGCGGTTACGCTGGCGCCCGTGGCGATTACGCTGGCGCCCGTGGCGATTATGCTGGCGCCCGTGGCGGCGCCGGGCGGACGTTCGCCCCTCTCGCGCGACCTCCTGCAGGAGGCTGGCCACGCATTCCACGCAAGATATCACGCATTCCGTAAGACACTTACTATTATTTATATTGAGAGACCGAACGTGCCGCGATATAACCGCTGAAGCGATACGGTTTGCTTCATTGCAGCGGTGCACCCGGTTATTCTGATAATTACCCTGCACATCGACGACTAATCTGCACGCGCCACCTCATTCCTTATGTGATAGAAAAAATGGTGCGAGTGTCTGAATCAACTTTTGCGTTTCGCTCCATTGTCGTCAAGCGTGTAATCATCCGTTTTAACACGCGCCCTGGAAGGCCTCGGAAAATTGCGCGCACTGGAGAGGGGCAGATTCCGCCCCTAAGATCTCGGTTCCTACTGAGGCTAGAGCAACATAATTCGCAGGGTGGATGGGCACGATAGTGAACTCTGTTGTGTACAACTTTCATGACCTTAGGTCAATATCTTCAAGGTGAAATGAGGTCAAAATAGCAAAATGTCCTGGTTTTGCGTGGCTTGGCTTGTCATTGTTATGGATCGCTGTGATTGTGTTTAAATGCTCAGAAATTGGCATTAATGATGTGTTTGACATTACTAATGATGCAATACAAATCCCAGATCCGCCATTTGACCTCAGGTGACCTATCTAGGTGTACTTTATCAGGTCATTACCTGCTCCTGTTACCGGAACCGGGCTGCCCATCCGACTGCTCCGTTGGGCGGCTTAGCACAATCGGCTTCGCAAAGAAAGGAGTGAAATACATGAATATAGTATGGAAATGCCTAGGCACACAATGGCAAACAGTAGATTTCGGGATGTATAGGGTGTAACCTGCAAAGTGACATCAATCGCATGACAGTCATTTGCATTTATGACACCCAAAAATTTAAACATTCCAGTTGACCAAGATTGGTTCCATTAACCTGTCATGAACTTGACTTGACATGACCTCGGCGACCTAATATAACTTAAATTATATAGAACAATAACATGTATCAAACAAGTCGCTAGTGTTGTCAAGGACACTCCCCTTTTGCCAATATACCGGAAGTGCATCAGCGACGATTTTTGTGGTCTGGAGCTGCGAATCGATTTTAATTTAACAGCCCCTAACTTGCAAAATTTTCGAACGATTTTCATTTTTCTTACTTCAAACAATGCGCCGGTCATTTCTAAGCAAGTACGTAAAAAATGGTATATATTGGCCGATACAATATGGAGTTATGTACGAAAAATCGGAGGTGTCGGCTGATTTCGCCATTTCCCCTCCAGGATGTGTGTTAACCTGTCATGAACTTGACCTGACTTGACCTCGGTGATCTGACATGACTTTGAAGCAATATAGCATAACGATATACATCAAACAAGTCCCTAGTTTTGCCAAGAACACTTCATTATTGTCAATATACGGGAAGCGCATCAGCGCCGATATTTGCGGTCTGGCGCTGATAATTTTTTTTTTTTAACTAGCGATCCCTAACTCGAACAAATTTTCGATCGATTATCGTTTTTCTTACTTTAAACAACGCGGCGGTCATTTATATGCAGGTACACAAACAATGGCGTATATCGGCCGGTCAAATCTGGAGTTATATACGAAAAACCGGAAGGGTGGGCGGATTTCGCCCCCCCCCCCACTCCAGGGCGCGTGTTAATATCCTGATATTATGGTTATTCAAGTGGCTCCATACGCTGGAACGACTCACACCGACGTTTTGCGCTATCTGCCTTTGACTTAGGTGAATTCCAGGTTTAGTCTCTTGTGAACAGATAAGGTTCCTCCACCTCGTGACTTGTGCTGTTTATCCATGGCTGTTCTGGGCATTCCTCTCCGTTTAGTTCTCTCCTCCGGGCATGTTGTTTCCGGCCTCTTAACAAAACGGTCATTGGACTACCCAGCCGAAACGTGGAGACTTTCATCGGGTGAACACGGTTCCATACCTTTGGCATGAAACACGCCTGAAGTACACAACGATTTTCGTCAGCCAGGATCATGCCGTTGGGAGCATGAAGTCCTCAGCACGAATGACACCCATTACATGTCTGGTGGTATATTTGACGCGCGGTGACCACGCTACTCCTTGTGCTCCTGTACACGGCCCGTACTGCTACGTCAGATGGGAGATACCGTCGGTGCGGCGTATGCGCTCAGCGGGAATGATGATCCGCTAGCTTGAATGGCGGTATCCTGAACGATGGCCTCCTCATGCTGGTAATTGTGCGGTTCACTCTTGCCCCGCGCTTCTATGTTAGGTGCTCAGATAACGCCATCCTGTATGGCCGCTAACCTGTATGGCCGTATCCTGTATGGCCGCACCTGTATGGTCGAACCTGATGGCCGTTATCCTGTATGGCGCTATCCTGTATGGCCGCTATCCTGTATGGCCGCTATCCTATATGACCGCTATCCTGTATGGCCGCTATCCTGTATGGCCGCTATCCTGTATGGCCGATATCATGCATGGCCGTTATCATGTATGACCGCTATCCTGTATGGCCGTTATCCTGTATGGCCGCTATCCTGTATGGCCGCTATCCTGTATGGCCGCTATCCCGTATGGCCGCTAACCTGTATGGCCGCTATCCTGTATGGTCGCTATCCTGTATGGCCGCTATCCTGTATGGCCGCTATCCTATATGACCGCTATCCTGTATGGCCGCTATCCTGTATGGCCGCTATCCTGTATGGCCGATATCATGCATGACCGTTATCATGTATGACCGCTATCCTGTATGGCCGTTATCCTGTATGGCCGCTATCCTGTATGGCCGCTATCCTGTATGGTCGCTATCCCGTATGGCCGCTAACCTGTATGGCCGTTATCCTGTATGGTCGCTATCCTGTATGGCCGCTATCCTGTATGGCCGCTATCCTATATGACCGCTATCCTGTATGGCCGCTATCCTGTATGGCCGCTATCCTGTATGGCCGATATCATGCATGGCCGTTATCATGTATGACCGCTATCCTTATGGCCGTTATCCTGTATGGCCCTATCCTGTATGGCCGCTATCCTGTATGGTCGCTATCCCGTATGGCCGCTAACCTGTATGGCCGTTATCCTGTATGGTCGCTATCCTGTATGGCCGCTATCCTGTATGGCCGCTATCCTATATGACCGCTATCCTGTATGGCCGTTATCCTGTATGGCCGCTATCATGTATGGCCGCTATCCTGTATGGCCGCTATCCTGTATGGCCGCTATCCTATATGACCGCTATCCTGTATGGTCGCTATCCTGTATGGCCGCTATCCTGTATGGCCGCTATCCTGTATGGCCGCTATCCTATATGACCGCTATCCTGTATGGCCGTTATCCTGTAGCCCCTGTATGGCCGTTATCCTGTATGGCCGTTATCCTGTATGGCCGTATCCTGTATGGCCGCTATCCTGTATGGCCGCTATCCTGTATGGCCGATATCAGCATGGCCGTTATCATGTATGACCGCTATCCTGTATGGCCGTTATCCTGTATGGCCGCTATCCTGTATGGCCGCTATCCTGTATGGTCGCTATCCCGTATGGCCGCTAACCTGTATGGCCGTTATCCTGTATGGTCGCTATCTGTATGGCCGCTATCCTGTATGGCTATCCTATATGACCGCTATCCTGTATGGCCGCTATCCTGTATGGCCCATCCTGTATGGCCGATATCATGCATGGCCGTTATCATGTATGACCGCTATCCTGTATGGCCGTTATCCTGTATGGCCGCTATCCTGTATGGCCGCTATCCTGTATGGTCGCTATCCCGAGTCCTGTATGGCCGCTATCCTGTATGGCCGCTATCCTGTATGTTGACCGCTAACCTGTATGACCGTTATCCTGTATGACCGCTATCCTGTATGATCGATATCCTGCATGGCCGTTGTCCTGTATGGCCGTTATCCTGTATGGCCGCTATCATGTATGGCCGCTATCCTATATGACCGCTATCCTGTATGGTCGCTATCCTGTATGGCCGCTATCCTGTATGGCCGATATCATGCATGGCCGTTATCATGTATGACCGCTATCCTGTATGGCCGCTATCCTGTATGGCTGATATCATGTATGACCCCTATCCTGTTTGGCCGCTATCCTGTATGGCCGCTATCCTATATGACCGCTATCCTGTTTGGCCGCTATCTTGTTTGGCCGCTGTCCTGTTTGGACGCTATCCTGTTTTGTCGCTTTCCGCGGGGCTGTGGAAAGAAATGGTATTCATTTGCTGCACAATTTTCTCTTTGCGGGGTGTTGGGAATGGGGGCGTTTACTTAGATGCGTTGGGTTTCCGTGCACAAGCTTCCCCTTCGTGCTCCCTTTGTCTGGTCATGGCCGACCACCGATGACCATGAGTGCCGTACCATTACCTTCGTCTGGTCATGACCGACCAATGATGGCCATAAGTGCCGTACAACTGCCTTCGTCTGGTCATGACCGACCTCTGATAATCCTGAGTACCTTACCATTGCATTCGCACTTCTGCGTTGAGTGTATTCACATCCTCGTTGACGTTTTTTTCCAGTCGGAATTGATGGCTTCCGTGTGTATATTTCTGCAGCATTTTCCACAGATAGACAGAAGTTGTTCAGCCCCATGTTTGTTTTTGGCCAAAGAGTATCAGGTCAGGTCCGATTTTATCATCGCTCGCCTCGGTTTGGGCCTTTCTGTCAGCTGAGCGTGCAGGACTGGCTCGGGTTTTGGCGGATTCATTGTTGGAACATCGGCGGGCTCTCTATATTCATCAGTAGCGTCACCCTACTAAGCGCATCCAAATCTGAAGCGAGCCACTGCTGGCGCTAAGATGGACAACGCGTGACCTGTGTTATGTCCGCAGATTGCGCCAGTTTCCCACCCATTCCACATACCAATCGGTGTTCTCCCGCTCCGCTTGGGCACTCTTTCGCAGTGGGCAATATGTAACGAGTCGCGAGAGTGTTTTGGGTGATAGGCGTGAACGTGCAGCGATTATCTACCACCCTGTGGGATGTGGTGTCCCCTGTGAATGACCTGGCAGTAATGGCAGTGATGGTTACATTACACTTAAGCCCTTCATTATGAAAACCTCGGAACATCTAGATGCCTGTAATAATAATAATAACCTTTATTTCGCACCTTTCTCGGTACATATCTGGGCTACCGTACTACAACTCACACAATGACTTCATACGTACAGACCAGCAACGCACAAGCAAACTGAGACAGCAACCACAGGGTGCCACACCTGCCCCGCTCTACCCTGGGTCATGCACATGAGCCTGATCGGCCCTTTCCAGTACCATTCGTTCCAGCCGTGACCTAAATGTGTTTTTGATGTCAGCTTTACTGGCCATGCATGATTTTGTGCAATAATACCTAACCGAGCTACATCACTATCACGCAGTGCTTTTATAATGGCAATCCATGAGGCAACGCACAAATACAAGCTGTCTACTTGCCACCAGCATGTGCCACGGCAGAGTTCGAAACTTCGGACACACTTCATGATTGCGAGAAAAGCGAGGAACCTTGACCACCCTTTTCAAGCAGGAGTGATATGCTATACAGACTTCGCGGAAAGCTCGTTTAACACCTACCGTGTTCCACAATTCACACCCATAGAGAGTACAGTATATCTTAAACAGCCTAACTACCATGAGCTTGTCTGCATAACCTAACGTAGCGCAGAGCATGTTTAGATGGTAGTACAGTGCGCTTCTGGCCATCTGCATATCTGCACAATCACTAGGGTTGCACTCAATTACGTGCCCCAGATATCTGAAATTCCGGACCGACGTAAGCGGGTTTCCACAGAGGAGTACTTGTGGCCCTTGGCTACACATCAGATGTGATGACGAGTATGGTTTTTGAGGGCTAAACATCATGCAGACAGTCTTTCCAACATTTAATTTCACATCCATTGAGGATGCAAAGGTCTCACACGACCTAGGACCTGAAGCCCTGCCCTAGTGGGGACCAGCAGAACAATGTCATCAGCATATGCCAGAGCATTTACAGCATGCAGTCCAACATGACAACCCATACCAGTCTTTTGCAAATCATATAAAAGCTTATCTATGTACACATTAACCAGCGGAGGTGAGATTTCCCCCTTGTCTGACGCCATTCTGAATACAAAATAGTTCCGATCTACTGTCAGCCCACCTCACTCCCATCTGTTGGGACCGATACCACGTAATTAGAGGTATGAGGTATGCTGTGGGGACACCCCTGTCAGCCCACCTCACTCCCATCTGTTGGACCGATACCACGTAATTAGAGGTATGAGGTATGCTGTGGGGACACCCCTGTCAGCCCACCTCACTCCCATCTGTTGGGACCGATACCACGTAATTAGAGGTATGAGGTATGCTGTGGGGACACCCCTGTCAGCCCACCTCACTCCCATCTGTTGGGACCGATACCACGTAATTAGAGGTATGAGGTATGCTGTGGGGACACCCCTGTCAGCCCACCTCACTCCCATCTGTTGGGACCGATACCACGTAATTAGAGGTATGAGGTATGCTGTGGGGACACCCCTGTCAGCTAGTATTTGAAAAAGCTTTGCATGACAAACTCTGTGAAACGCCTTACTGGCATCTAAGAGGCATGCATAGCCTGGGATACCCTGCCTGGTGTAATGGTGAATAGTTCCGTTGAGAACATGTGTAGCCTGGGTGGTGGAATGTACGGCTCTGAAGCCAAGCTGAATGTCATTTGTATGTAAAAACGGCTCTAGCCGTTCTACAAGGATAAGCTCCAGCACTTCAGAGAGCTGGTAGAGAGAGAGCTATTGCTCGGTAGTTTGATGTGCCATCCAATGGGCCACTTTTGCCCTTGATGATGGGCACCAGCAAGGAGAATATCAAATCATCTGGGGAGAAAACAGTGGTTCATACTTGCATTGAACATGACAGTCCGAATGGACAAGATACCTGGTCATATATTCAACAAGTGATCAGAAGCTATGGGGTCCCAACCAGGAGATTTTCCACTTTTGAGCCTGGCCACTGACTTTCTTACATCCTTAACAGCTATCGGAGGAATATCATCTGCAGGCTCTAGCAAGAACTGATTGATTGCAACATCATCACTGGCGCAGCTGTCATTGAAAATGAAATGATTTATATATAAAAAACATGTTAGCGATATCTACATTACCCGTGAAGCTGCCGAAGTTCGATGGAAGTTGAATGCCACATCCAATTTGTTGTCTAATCTTAGTCCAAAAACGAGTGGGGGAATGGTTCAGGAATGAGTGCCAATTTGTCGGCCATGACTGTGCTTTGCTCCCTTTTGTATTTTCTCAGTGCATACTTGAATGAGAGGCGGGTTTGTCTTATGTGCTGAGCTAGGGTCCATCTCTGGGAGAGGCATTAGACCTCCAGCAAATAAATGATCTGCGTGCAAAATCACGCTTTAATCTTGCCCTGTGGTTCCAGCCAGACAAGTGGCCAGGGTGGTTGCTCTGGCTACGATAAATCTGTCTGCTGCAATTATTGCCAGCAAAAACAATAGCCTCGATCAAAGTGTAGTATCCCCAGGTTATTTTATCCACATGTGACATACACCTGCAACCTGCTCGGCAACAATTGCTCCTTAGGTCCCTAAGACCAGTAGGGCATTGCAGGTCTAAATGAGCTAAAATATAATATTTGTAATGAGCTAGGCTTGCACCGTCAGCTAAGCTCCAACATACCTTTAGGGACCTTCTGGCTTGTTCTGGGTCATCATAATCATTAGGATGTGCAGGTACTTGCACAGCAAGGGGCGGGTGGTCGTGTAAGCTAACATCATATATGACAATCATGAATTACTGAGTGCAATTTGTGGCTAAACAGGCAATGGCCAAGCTATGCCACTGACCTGTGAGATGAGCTACCATATGTGTAAGTGGGGTTGTTATGTTCCAAGTAGTCCACATCAGATGCAAATAATTGGTTCTCTGAGCAGAACTCGCCTAGTTCTGTGAAGAAAAGTGAGCCCTGGCTGTTTGCATTACAGTATCTAATAATCGCATAATATGACGTTTTTGTTTACACCTGATCAAAAATGCAGCTCAGCTGGCCAAGAGTCATACTAAAATTGTGATGGCTCTCATAATCTCTATAATCAGTTGGCAGGTAGACATTGAGCAGTGACAGGTAACCAACATTTGTGGTTGTGCTACTCTGCACTATTCTCTCACTTATCGCTTTAGTTTTGACAGAAGCTTGGTGACACCTTTTTCACAGTATAACCACACCTCTAAATGGTCTTCCAACCAATAGAGAACTAGATGAGTCAAAAGCAGAGACCCCCTTGACCAAGACAATCTTTGTGTATGTTATTCAACATGGGTAGCTCAAATTTAGGCATCCATGTCCACATAAATACCATGTCATACGAATCACATAAAGAGCCAGCTTCAGAGAGGGAGCTTTTCAGTGAGTGACAGTTGAAAGTACATATTTTTTACATGAAGGGTGAGGAGCTGATGAGGTGAAACTAGCATTAAACATGGCGCCTACATCATCGACACCGGCAATGCAACGCAGCTTCTGAGGCCTGCTTTGGCTGCTGAGTGCATTGTCTTTGCTTGTGATCCTGGCCCTGTAAAAAAAAATTGATGGCGACATGTGTTGCCCATTTCTCAGACACCAGAATCTGTGCCTCAGACACCAGAATCTGTGCAAAGTCATCAGATGGGACTGATGCGTTGAACCCTTTGTTCCCATACTTGGCCAGACAGCGGGGTATCTGATGCACTTACTCCACCTGGCTTACCTAATATCCACTCCACATGAGAAACCACATCCTCTGTGGAGGCACTCGGGTCAAGTCTACCCGCAAAGAGGTCGCGATTGCGCTGGGGTGCTGGAACACTTTTTAATCGAGTTTGTTTGTTTGTTTATTTATTGCTTGATTCACGACACACTTTATGCACATTCACGGCTAATGGCGCCGCCCACACTGTTTCGCCGGTGGGCCGCGGGATTGGGAAATGTCCTGAGTGGCACTAGTGTCGAATCCGGGACCTTTGGTACCCATAGCTCGACACCTTAACTACTCGGCCATCCCCGCCCCTTTTTAATCGAGTTGAAATGGAGGACCCTTGCAGACCAATTTTCCTCTTCCTGGAACCATGTCCTGTTGTGACCACTGTGAAGCCATCACCATCTTGCATAGGCCCATTTTGCTGCCCCACTATTGGCAGCTGCTGCTGGTGGCTCTGGGGCTGCTGATGCTGTTCCTTCCTCTGATTATGGGACTGCTGAGGATGTTCATCCTGGTGTTGAAACTGCTGCTGTGGATGATGTTGTTGGAGCTTTGGCTGTTGCATTTGCTGCATTTGAAGCTGCTGAATGCGCAGATGGGCAGCTACTTCAGACCACAAAGGTTGTGAGGAATGCTGTGCATTGTTATGCTGTATGGACTTTGGGGGTGTTTCCTGCAGTGAGTAGACCACCTCATTCAGGGCTTTCAACTCCTGTTACAATAGACTAAACTGGCCCAGGAGTACTGTCAGGTCAACATGTTCTGGGGAGACAGGGGGTGGGGGGTACTGCCCAAGTGAATGGCGTGGAACTCTGAGAGAGTTGCCCCATCTTCATCCAGAGTTTGGAGGACCTTTTGATGTTTCTCAGATCTCTTCTCACTCAGATTTTGCTGATCACAGTTTCCCATAACAGGTCTTTGGCACTTTGTATTTGTTCTGAGGTTTAGGAGTCCAGACATATTTTTGCAAGGACTTCACATGACCCGGTCCACTTTGTATTTGCTCTGAGGTTTACCAGTCCACACATATTTTTGCACGGACTTCATATGACACGGTCTCCATCTTGTGCACAATAAAGCACAAAAGTTCACTATGCACCGACCCAGGTGGCACATCTGGCGCGTTAGGCTCCATTGCAGCTGACACTAGAAACGGCCAACGTCACATAAACAGGACGTGTGCACGCTATTTATATACCAATCCAGATATTTCACACTACTGTGGTCTGATTGGCACCCATACCAAGGTCAGTCCCGACCTACTTCAGCTTAAATGATGTTTCGAAGAGGGCCGCGATCCCACATGTGCGCTACGTCCTATGTCCTACCCATGACATCCTATCTCTCATGATACCCTATCGATGATAGACACAAGCTTTTACCAATGGGTCTAAGAATGGCACTGAAACATACTTTTTTTTGTGTTTGTTGCATCAGTCAGATATTTTATTTTCCTGGATGTGTGTCGGTTTGTGACCCAGGGCTAGTCGCGATAGTCAAAGCGCTATCCAATATCTTGATTTATCGCGATGTTGTAAACGTTATACTCTCGAGTCTCGATTCTCGATGCGATAATCTCAGCAGTGTTCCGGTGCTGACGGGTTTTTATTAATCACAGTCCATTGCTTGGCATCCCGATACGTGCTACTGGTCTGGATCGAGATGGGAGGTCGTGCATTTGTGCTTGAACCCCCGTGTCGTGTCGGAGTATCTGGGAACTAATGTGCCGATTCTGTAACGAAATAGGCAGCCCCGGACCCGCGAACATGCGTTTTCCCACTTCCAGCGGGAGACCACATATCGAAGGTTGCATCGTATATGCATACCAAGTGGCAGAGCAGCTAGAATGCGGAGCTCAGGGTCACCACTATCTTCAGTGCTGAGAAGAGAACTCTCGCTGTGCGCGCCCTTTATGGATTCTGAGTTAGTTATTCGAGTTTAAGGGTGCTTCGTGGATTCTGAAGGTACAGTATTCCAGTGCCAGCATTTCGCAAGGACTGTTTTATGCAAGTAGCACATGGAACTTGCGAGAATGAACACATGAGAATTTGCTTGTGGATAGTGCGACGATAGTTCACTTTGTAATAAGCTTCCGATACCGGAAGGCCATCCGCTCTGAGGTCATACGTATCTACATTTAATAAACACCGTACCTTTTCCGATGCTTTTCCGCACGGCCGTTGTGAGTACTACATGCTCTCTTTTATCCAGGCACGGTTCAATCCGAATAATTAACTAACTGATCGTTTGCCCTCGCTTATTTTGACAGCTGACATCACCGGCTCCATTTCTGCGTATCTCCGCAAATTCAGTTATGGATCGTCAATTGCGTTCTCAGACGGATCTTTGAACTCCAGATGGTGCGGTGTGCTAACTACTCTGGATGGAGTGATAATCATGTCGAGCATTGCGATAGGAGGGGATATTTCCAAGAGTTGGGGTTGGATGACGGTAGCGACGGAACGACACTGACATTGTGCATTAGTTGACTCAACAGGCCCTTGGAATCGTACTTGAAACCACCGCCGTCGCCTTCAGGGAATTCCCCACTCAGAGAGGTGGAACGCTGTACCAAAGTAGCGTTCTCGGGGACAGCTGGACTCGGAGACGGGGAGCACTGTGTCGCGGCAGGGCTCTCGAGGACAGCTGGACTCGGAGACGGGAAACACTGTGTCGCGGCAGGGCTCTCGAGGGCAGCTGGACTCGGAGACGAGGAACACTGTGTCGCGGCAGGGCTCTCGGGGACAGCTGGACTCGGAGACGGGGAGCACTGTGTCACGGCAGGGCTCTCGGGGGCAGCTGGACTCGGAGACAGGAACATGTGTCGCGGCAGGGCTCTCGGGGACAGCTGGACTCGGAGACGGGGAGCACTGTGTCGCGGCAGGGCTCTCGGGGGCAGCTGGACTCGGAGACGGGGAGCACTGTGTCGCGGCAGGGCTCTCGAGGGCAGCTGGACTCGGAGACGGGGAGCACTGTGTCGCGGCAGGGCTCTCGAGGGCAGCTGGACTCGGAGACGGGGAGCACTGTGTCGCGGCAGGGCTCTCGGGGGCAGCTGGACTCGGAGACGGACGGAGCATTGTGTCGCGGCAGGGCCGAGGGCAGCTGGACTCGGAGACGGGGAGCACTGTGTCGCGGCAGGGCTCTCGGGGGCAGCTGGACTCGGAGACGGGGAGCACTGTGTCGCGGCAGGGCTCTCGAACAGCTGGACTCGGAGACGGGGAACACTGTGTCGCGGCAGGGCTCTCGAGGGCAGCTGGACTCGGAGACGGGGAGCACTGTGTCGCGGCAGGGCTTTGGAGGGAGCTGGATCGGAGACGGGGAGCACTGTGTCGCGGCAGGGCTCTCGAGGGCAGCTGGACTCGGAGACGAGGAACACTGTGTCGCGGCAGGGCTCTCGAGGGCAGCTGGACTCGGAGACGGGGAGCACTGTGTCGCGGCAGGGCTCTCGAGGGCAGCTGGACTCGGAGACGGGGAGCACTGTGTTGCGGCAGGGCTCTCGGGGACAGCTGGACTCGGAGACGGGGAGCACTGTGTCGCGGCAGGGCTCTCGAGGGCAGCTGGACTCGGAGACGGGGAGCACTGTGTCGCGGCAGGGCTCTCGAGGGCAGCTGGACTCGGAGACGGGGAGCACTGTGTCGCGGCAGGGCTCTCGAGGGCAGCTGGACTCGGAGAGCACGGGAGCACTGTCGCGGCAGGGCTCTCGAGGACAGCTGGACTCGGAGACGGGTAGCATTGTGTCGCGGCAGGGCTCTCGAAGGCAGCTGAACTCGGAGACGGGGAACACTGTGTCGCGGCAGGGCTCTCGAGGGCAGCTGGACTCGGAGACGTGGAGCACTGTGCCTCCTGTGCAATTGTGAGCACTGTGCATTGTGCTGAGGCACGGCTGCGAGCAGGGACAAAATCAGCATAATCTATGAAGAAAAAAAACAAGCAATCTCACCTTGGCACACTCTACTGTGGCATTTCTGAGATTCAATCTAAAACTATTCAGTTCTCAGGAGTACTCAAAAGCGGGATATTTTCCCACGTATTTGAGGAATGTGTGGTGCAAGTCAAATATGATACCTCTGGGTTCAATGACAACGTTTTAGCTTAAAGGGAAATACATATAATTATTCCTAATACAACATTGAAATATTGTTGCGCACTGACAAAACTTGTTCGCTGAGTTTTACAGTGGCTGGGCTAAGCCAATAAGTCAGAATACCATCACGTATATACCGAATGGAAAGGGACAATTTTACCTGGCCAAAATTTCGAGGGATAAAGCAGATATGTCGGAACACAGTTCAAAGCTCCACCATGACTGTTATGCTAAACAGACGAACAAAGGAGGATCCAGAAGTTTGGTTTTGGATGTGTTGCAAACGGTGGATGGTGGTGGGGAAGGGCAGCATCAAAAATTAAGATTAAGATTAAGATTAAAATAAAGGATTAAGACAACCTACGATGTCAGAATTTCTTGAACTATCTACAATAATGTAGATGGTTCAAGGAATGCTTCTAAGATACAACGTGTATAGATATGGATGAACTCCACTTGTGTGTGATTTTTCGTATCCCGTGATGGCGTCCCTTAGATTCGCCCTTGCTATCGAAGCTAGTGTGGCCAAGAAGGATTGTACATAGTTGGAAATGCGTGCTTTTTTGTGTTGCCAACGCAGCATTGATAATTTAAGAAATTATACGTTAACCCTGTTTTGCCTTGTATAGAAACTTTTCACTTGCTTTTGTCAGCACCAGTCACGTTCAGCAATCTCCACTCTTGGAATTTTGCCAATAATTCCAATGGCAAGTGCAAGTTTCGTTGTACGATGCCTACACCGCTCCCTCCTTTAGTGATTTCAACGAAATTGTGCCAATGGCAATGTCCACATGCGTATTTCTTACCAACGGAATTATAATAGCCGAAGAGTAGCGCCCCTGGTCGCGGTGCCTACGGTGCAACGTTTCTATGCTGTGGTGAACTGTTAAGGTGTGCCTTACCAGCGAATGCTGGCGTGTCACTCATCGTACTTTTTCTGTGTTGAGGCGGGGTGGGTGTAACTCCATCCTATATAACCTGAAAAGCTACTGGTTAATATCTAAAATTTTAGCAGCAATCGCGATATTTCCTGATCGGTCTTGGCACTCCCAGCAATTGAACATTTCCCAAAACGCCCGCCGGTCCACCTTCGTCCTATCCGCCAATGTCCGGCTCGCTTGTTGGACCTCGATCCGTGGACTTGCCATGACGCCGTGCATGCCCTCCACTACGGCCCCGGGCCCGTCCTCATTCAGCTCCACATTCAGCACACGACAGAACGGCGCGCCAAGGCGTTGGAAGATGCCTTGCCTGTGTGAATCCGCCTGATCAACTGTAGCTGAAACAGCTCCGCCGAGACCACCGTCGCCGCCCGGGCTGAACAGGTAACCACGCCAAACGACTCGTGTGTGCAATATCGGCGACCTTCACCGGCAGAGCTGAGCGAGGCAGGAACTGGTCGCTTCCTGGCGTTCGGAGTGCTCTGTTCCTTATTGCATTGACGCGTCGCGGCGAAATGTGCGCGCTGACATCGCCACCGATATCGCCACTCAACAGTGAGCTGAACGATCGTGTCGATGTGCACGTGTGGCAGCTGGCCGACGTGGTCCACTGGGGCTCCCACTGGTTCTCCACCGAAACCGACGTGGTCCAATGGGCTTCCACTGGTGATCCACTAGAACTGACGTGGTCCACTGGGCTTCCACTGGTGATCCACCAAAACCGACGTGGTCCACTGGTGATCCAGCGAAACCGACGAGCTGCCGCTGGAGCGTCGGCGTCATCAGTACATGCCATCGAACAGCAGCATCCAATGGCCGGGGTTGGGGCGGGGCAGTATGCACCTCAGCACGAAAGGACATCGTTGTCTCCAGGCGAATTTGGCACGCAAATCTCGAAATAGCTGAGGAACAGCCTTGTCACACCTCGTCTGGAGGGCCCGAACAGTTGTCACGAGCAGGCTGCTGCACTCCCAACGTCGCCGTGAGATTCGCGTGCCTTCCACTCGACGTCGCCGCTGGTCGTTTGATGAACGATGAGCCAGCCCAGTGCAAGCAGGACGCTCTAAAACGATCCAGCTCGAATGTCTACAATACGTCCGATAGTTATCTGCCAAAGGGCAGCCAACACACCTTTCAAGCCACCGGCTCCAGTCCCATTGAACGTGTCGTGCAGCTGGTTCGAAGTGGTGCGGACCCGTCTGACAACATTCCAGCATGGTCGCTGGAGCTTCCGCAGGCCCATCATCAGTTCCACGATCGGCGCCAGGAAGCCATGATCAGATCTGTCGCGAAGTCGTCGCCGCACGTCGGATATTCGACACACTCGTACCGCTGAACTTCACCTCGCTTCAGAACCCGACTCGGAAAAGGTTCGTACGTAAATGTCGTGCATTCAGCTGACCTTCAAGCACACTTCACAGCTGGACAGCGTGAAGTTTGTTGAAGCACACAGGGTTCCATTGCAAGCGCTCTAACGCCTGCCTCCGTGGTCACCACTTTAGCAGTTGCATGCTGCTTGCCGCGATTGAGTTGAGTATAGGAAATAGCACACGGATTGCTGGGCAGTTTCAACGGCGGGAGAGTGTGCCGCACTTGCTGGGCGGCAAGACCTGCCCAGTGCTCGCCATCCCGGACGACAGCGTGTCAGTCGGTGGCCGCTGACGATCGTGGCACACCCGTGAGAGTGGTCTGGAGGAGTACACGCGCTTGGTGCTGACCGTACGCACCTTACGCCCACCCAGTATCCAATGTTAGCGGCTGGGTACACGGTACTGGCCGTACACACTAGCAGCCACCCAGTATCCAATATCCTCGGCTGGGTACTTGGTACTGATCGTGCACACAATACACACACCCAGTATCCATTGTCCGTGGCTGTGTACTTGGTACTGACAGTATGCACCCCGTACACACACCCAGTATCCATTGTCCGTGGCTGTGTACTTGGTACTGACCGTACACAATGACACCTGCCCAGTATCCAATGTCCGCGGCTGGGTACTAGGTCGTGACGAAGGTAACCATCTGACGAGTCGGCTCGTGACTCCTATCACCTTCTAACACACCGTACACCCACCCGGGATCCGACGTCCGCGGCCGGTCACTAGGCCGTGACGATGGTAGCCACCTGACGAGTCGGCTCGTGACTCCTGCCACGTAAGACTGCGTTGAGCAGGTCGTACACCGGCTGTTCGTCAACGGAGCTGACCTGACGCGCACTGTCGACCACGGGCATCACACGATGGCCTGGCTGGTGACTCGCCCGAGTGCGCTCTCGCCCATCGTGACCCGTCAATGGGGTGGCAGGCCGGCGCTGGGTACTGGCGTGGCGGGCGCCTGATTCATCTGCACATCGAGCCGCTGCGGCCGCCACCAGAGTAGGAAACGACTCCCTGCCGTGATGGATGTCACCAACACCACGCCATGCGTAGGGTGATGTTCTGCGCCCGTGTGAGTCAACCTCTGCACCCATGTGACAGTAAACTTCTGCAGTGATTTTCTCAGCTTCTTGTCGACGCCGGTTGAAAAGGATCAACCTAGAGGGGACAACTTGGGACAACCTCTTGCAGGCATCCCGTGTAGGCTCGGTTGTCAGAAGTCGTCTTCTGGATGATGGTGACGTCTAGGAAGCTCTGGAGGCATTCGACGTCTGCTGCCAAAGGTAGAATGGTTGGCTTGTGCCATACCTCCATGAAGTGTTGCAAGTACCCTTCTGGACACTTGGTCTGTCCACTGCAGGTCGTGCAACCTGATATACTTCTCTAGCGCTGCTGGATCCTGTACTCTTTCGATAGCTATCGTCATTGCGATGAGTGCACATTTCTTAATGGGGTGCCAGAGCTTCGAGGCCTGGGATTATGTTCGTGCTTGTTTGCTGATGTATTAAACGAACGCAGTTGGTGAACAGTGACGCACACTTCATCGGACTCCCGTGAACACAGGAAGTCAATGAGCTGGGATCCAGCACTGGATTCCGTGAGAACATTGATCAGCCTGCCTAGTTCTCTCAGCTTTTGTTTGCAATATAATGCGTTTGGCGACGAAGATGGCCAACGTCCGTGTAGAGTTGTTCACTAAACGTCGGAATTAGTTATTTTGTTACGACACATTGAGTTGAACGCCTTTGCTCTGTCCACAATTGATGAATTCATACTGCACTCTACCAGAGCTATGGCTGTCTCACTGTTTGGTGCAATGTCTCTTGTGCAGCCAGTGTCTTTCGGAAGAAACATTCTTGACAGAACTCAGCGACGCTATATAACCCAGGGAATGAATGCGTCGTAAAAGAACTCAGGGCTCTTCTTCTTGGCAGAACTCGCAGGGTAGGTTGTCCCCAGTCTCTTGTTTCTTGCCCTCAGAACCCCTTCTGAACGAGACTGTTGGCCACGCCTCCCAACCAGCCTTTACTGCAACGTTGTGAATAAAGTTGTCCTTGTCGAGCATGTCTTCATGTCTCTAGTTCTCTGATTTAGTTGACCGTGTTCATCATCTGGATTTTCTCGTTAGTCGTAAACCCAGGTCAGATCAGAACTGATCGGAATCGTTCATAGAACACATCGACGTTCATTGCTCGTTTCACTCATTTCATGTGTATTCCACACACGCAGATCGATACCAATTTTGAGTTTCCGCGATGTGTTGCACATGCTCGGTTTTATACGCACCGTCTCGATTTTGAGATCATGTGGTAAACGCAGTAGTTTACATCTCTCCAGGTACGAATTTTCATTTCTGACACGTTCTCGAGTGCTCGCGCACATTTAAGTTGGGAAAGAACCCTTCCAATGGGAAGAAAATCTGCCATCTGTCGCTTCACAGCTTTCTGTTCCAATTTCACTCCAAGGGCGTCTGGCCCGCGAAGTGAATTTCAATAGAGGTTCTGCTGGAGCCTCTTCCTCAGCCTCCATCTCGTGTTCGCGGCCGTCGGCACCTCCTTTTGCAACAGGTTTTTGGAAGCTTCTTCTTCCGGTATGCAGTGTTCGTCTGGCTCGAACTCGGCCTCGTCTAGATGGTAAGTGGAGACCGCGATGCCCTCACTGTCTGGAAACTCGGCCTCGTCTAGATGGTAAGTGGAGACCGCGATGCCCTCACTGTCTGGAAATCCTGACTGTGCGCCACCTACCACGAAACAACTAACTAACCCACTGCTCACATGCCGGCACTGCACCGGAACGGTAATTGTGTCATGGAAGAAACTCTGACCGTTTGCCATGTGAAGACCTTCTGGGAAACAGCTCGAAACTTGTGCATGCCGGAAACTTGTTCCGTCACCAATCAGCGATTGGATTTCAAACCACTTACACACCCAGGTAGTAGTTCTCACCAACAATGAGGCACTGGACTAAAAGTTATGGGCGCGAATGATCAAGTTGGTCGAAGCTCCCTAGAGCCTAAATACCTAACTAATTCATACTAAGTCTGAAGACTGTATGACTATGACTTTAGGTGGCAATAGTACGGGTTTGGAGTCGCACGGGAATGACCAGGACGTCATATCAAGCGCGTATCGCTTATAGTTTGATCAGAGGTTCTTGGGTGCTCAATTGTCTTCCGAACCGAATGTTAGCATCGATCGTGCTCCAAATGTCCATAGTTAACCGTGCTTAATCAGGTGACCCCGTCCTGAAATTTGAATTCCAGGTCACACATAGTTAATGACATTATCGGAGGTGGTATGCTGGAAATGTTGCGACAGTCGCCGATGTTAGCCGGCTAACTCTATTCTTTTCTAGTTTTCTTTAATGAAAAAAGTCATGCATGTGATATCGGTACTCACGCGATGCATTTCATATAGCATGCTGCTGGTCAATGTTCATCGTGATGAAATATGACGTTGACGTTCGACGGATGTGCTAGCGAATGGCTCGGACATTGTTCACTCCGAAGACATATTCCGAGCGGTGTATTTCCGGAGACATGAGAACGGTATATTTCCGGGTGTTAAATGGTAACATTTTTTTTTGTCCAAGCGCCCTTAAGCTAAAATAGCTATAAGCCTTCTACTATAAGCCTTCTAAGGGCAGCCTATAAGCCTTCTACCCATGCACTTCCCCTTCCTACAACAAATATCAACCAGACCACCAGCGCATTATTCGAGCTCAAATTGCAGAACGGGTGGGACTCCATTGATATTGTCAACTTCAAAATGTTGAATAGCCGTTTAGTGTCATGAGCATCATCACTGAGGATAGAAGAAGAAATAGAACTTGCTAGGCTGAGAATAGGGCGCAGAACGCCACTCCTCGTTACTTGCTAGTGAGTGAGTCTAGGCCGATCTGTGACCATTGTGATGCACCTCTTGCATTGTGCCGTGCTCTGCCGTCACGTCCCAGCTTCCGAGTCTAGCGAAGACGGCATTTCGGGCGACAAGTGGACTCCCCTACGCTTGCTGTTTCGTCACATTCTATAATTCTACACTAGAATGTGACGCGAATCGTCACTTTCTAGGTGACGATTCGCGTTTTATCCAGACGGGCAAATGATTTAAACTTATCTCCGACACTAAGAAGGATGTGACTTGGGTGTGTGTAATTGCGTACATTTAGTACTCCAGAAGAAAACATGATTATGTATAAACTGGTAGCCTGCTATTAGTTATGGACGTTAAACGGCAAACCAGGTCATTTATCGTCCATAAAACACAAATATTCAACCGACGAAGTTATATTTCCCACTGGTATTCACGCCTCATTCTGAAAAATATGACTGAGTTGAAAAGGCGCTACAATGTGGGCCCCACCCATATCATGAACACCCTCCCTATTAAGCTATATCTGAACGTAGCGGATGACAGATAGAAGCAATTGTGTCTGTGCATTACTTTTCGCTCAATATAATGAAATTCATGCCTTCATTGTAGATGTGATGCCCCTGTATTTTTTTTGGCAATACGTGTTCTTCTCTATGGTTGTCGACATATAATTTTTTTCTTCTGATGTTTACCAGACTGTTGTACTTTATATATATGAATATATGTATCAAGCCCTTCGAAAGTGGAGCAAGATAAATCCGCGGAGTTTCAGAAAATCGGTAGGCATGGCGGCCCTCTTTACATGTTCGCCCCAGACTAAATTCTGGTTGTGCCACGACATTTATCGCATGATCCCTTGCACGTCTAAAAGGCTCAACGACTTGGAAATGTCCTGATCGATGACATGACTTTCTAACCCGATCAATGACAGATAGTTCACTCGGTGTTATTTGTTTTCGTTCCAGCTACTTAAGCACGAGGTCTAGCATCGGCGTGGGCGTCACCATAAACAAACTGAGCACAGTGAAGCGCGTCCGTATTCCCATGCCGAGCACATGCGGCGCAGTCGGACCCTGGCAGTGCCTGCACCAATGGTGCACGTGTTCTGTGGTGACTGGCGTGCGGTGTTTGGTCGTCTATAACGATGTGGCGTGACGGCGTCTTCTGGCCGCCAAGCCACGCAGGCCTATCGTGCGGACGTTCGTTGGTGCAATTATCCGGCTTAATTTATTGAATTATGCTAATAGAAAATGTTGCTGGGACACTGTAAAATGACTGAGACAGACTCGGAGCCGCGGAAGGCGCGAGGCAAGACGCCGAGCCCTCGCAGACGTGAGGAAGGACGCCGATCCGTGGAAGACGTGAGACATGACGCCGAGCCATGGAAGACGAAGGGGGACGCGGCTGGCGCGTCGCTGTCGACCGCACCGGGCGTGACTGTGGCTCTCGCCTGTCGCCTGCGTAGACAACGACCGGCTGATGCCCAGCGGCAAGGACGCCCAGCGGCGTACGTAGTCGGCGCGCCCCTACCGCCAATCCACCGCCACCACCCACTCAGTGGGCCGTGTTTGCGCTCGTGCGCCGGTTGCTGCAGCGCGACCGCTAATTGCTCTTTGTCGGCTCTGTACAGGGGGTCGTGCAGATATGACCTTGGAGGAAAACCCGTGTTGTTCGTCGGAATGGGCAGCGTTGCCGGCATGTTCCGCTGATTGGGCTGAAATGCGATGTGTGACTGGGAGCGTTGGTCTCGGCTTGCAGTATTTAGCAGACGGCACGTGTCAGTCTGTAGTTTGAGATTTTCCAGAGGAGCACTGTATTTTATGAGCGTTGTTGCAGTGTGTCGCACGACAGCTGTGCGTACTGTCGTGATCGTGTCGAAGAACGTGTCCCTCCAACCACCGGAAGCCGGTCGTTACTGCGTCATCACAGGCTCGCCGACGGGCCAATTTCCAATCAGGTATTCTATATGGCGGCGGTAAAATCCTTACGAGAGGGTGGCGGCCGTAACCTTCCAATAAACTGGCTCGAATCGGAGTCGGCGGCACCAGTGTGGACGTGCCACCGCCGTCTCCGGGATACTCGGCTCGCCCCGCCTGCCGCTGACTCCTGGATACTCAGACCGCCCCGCCTGCAGCCGTCTCCTGGATACTCAGACCGCCCCGCCTGCAGCCGTCTCCTGGATACTCAGACCGCCCCACCTGCCGCCGTCGCTGTCTCCCGGATACTCGGACCGCCCCGTCTGCCGACGGCCGCTGTCTCCGAGACACTCGAGACACGAGACACCCAGACCGCCCCGCCGGCCGACCACCTGGACACGACGGCCCAGACACCCCCTCCGGCCACCCTCTCCGGGACACGCCAGCCCAGACACACCCGCCGGCCACCCTCTCCGGGACACGGTGGCCCAGACACCCGGTCCAGACACACCCGCCGGCCACCCTCTCCGGGACACGGTAGCCCAGACACCCGGTCCAGACACACCCGCCGGCCACCCTCTCCGGGACACGGTAGCCCAGACACCCGGCCCAGACACACCCGCCGGCCACCCTCTCCGGGACACGGTGGCCCAGACACCCCTCCGGCCACCCTCTCCGGGACACGGCGGCCCAGACACACCCGCCGGCCACCCTCTCCGGGACACGGCGGCCCAGACACCCCCTCCGGCCACCCTCTCCGGGACACGGCGGCCCAGACACACCCGCCGGCCACCCTCTCCGGGACACGGCGGCCCAGACACCCCGCCGGCCACCCTCTCCGGGACACGGCAGACACCGCCAGCCACCCTCTCCGGGACACGCGGTCCAGACACACCCGCCGGCCACCCTCTCCGGGACACGGTGGCCCAGACACCCGGCCCAGACACACCCGCCGGCCACCCTCTCCGGGACACGGTAGCCCAGACACCCGGCCACAGGGACACGGCGCCCACCGGCCACCCTCTCCGGGACACGGTAGCCCAGACACCCGCCGACCATCCTCTCCGGGACACAGCGGCCCAGACACCCCCGCCGGCCATCCTCTCCGGGGCACGGCGGCCCGGACACCCCCGCCGGCCATCCTCTCCGGGACATGGCGGCCCAGACACCCGGCCCAGACACACCCACCGGCCACCCTCTCCGGGACACGGCGGCCCAGACACACCCGCCGGCCACCCTCTCCGGGACACGACGGCCCAGACACACCCACCGGCCACCCTCTCCGGGACACGGCGGCCCAGACACCCCCGCCGGCCACCCTCTCCGGGACACGGCGGCCCAGACACCCCCACCGGCCACCCTCTCCGGGACACGGCGGCCCAGACACCCGGTCCAGACACCCGCCGGCCACCCTCTCTGGGACACGGCGGCCCAGACACCCGGCCCAGACACCCCCGCCGGCCACCCTCTCCGGGACACGGCGGCCCAGACACCCCCACCGGCCACCCTCTCCGGGACACGACGGCCCGGACACCCGCTGGCGCTCCACTGCGGGCGGACGCCTCCGACTGACGGCCGCCGGACCGCCCGATGGCCCGTCCAATCGATGCCGGTTTACGATGTGGCCGAGGTTTGTGCCCGAGGGCGGCGTCGGCGGCCGGAATGGGTCCGGCCGGCGTGGCGCGGCGCCGAGGGAGTCGGCCCGCTGCCTCGTGCGCATGGATGCCGCGTAACTCGGCGAGCGCGACCACTTGATGATGAAGGTGGTCCGGCCGTGGGTGGAGTCGCGGGGGCGACGGCCGGTCAGTTCAGTGTGGACGAGGCCATCACCTGCCCTGATGTCAGACAGCTGACACCGAGGAGGAGTGGTCGCCACGAATTGGGAGGCGCCGTGATCCACCCTGGAGATATAGCCGTGCGTATGCGGCTTATAGATCCTCAACTCGCGTACCGTCCAGCCGAACCAAAGAAAAGGAATGAAATATTTGAACGACAAGCATTCGTTCGGTGTGTTTTCGACCATGTTTATCTCGCAGGATGTTTTTAGATTTCAAGAAAATGTCACGGGTGCAAAATGTCGGCAACAATCGGCTTCTTGTGAGAGGAGCTGTGGCCTATTTGAGCTTCCCCGGGATCAGTTCATGCTCGCCATTACAACATAACCGATCCCAAGCTGGTGGAGTATTTCACCAGTACATATAACAGTAAATTAACATACATTTCAGAGGTTGGGGTTCCAAGGAGTTTTGCCCGGAACCACTGGATCCAATGAGAGTAGGCTAGCTTAAATAGATTATCCATTTTGGCTTGATGTTAATTAGTTTGGGGTTGCCATCGACGTCATGTGTGGTTAAATTAGTTTTGATTACACGACTTGAGATGTAGCCCGATATTTATTTGGAATTATATTTGAAAATGTCATCGGGTTGAGGGACACTACGGCAGTGTTAAATTATTCGTGAAATAGAGTGAAATATACCACTATGAACACTCAATCAACATCCTTACCCAAAGAAGTCTCGACATCCTGCTTCTCCATAAGTGTCGACATCCTGCTTCTCAATGTGTACTTACGAGTTCTTTGCGTCTCTTTTCTAACGGTACCTCGTTTATAAGCATCATGATGATGCTCTGGATAAGGGATGGTGATACATGAACATTTTGAAACTCAATTTCAAACAAAGGGATTACTGATAACGCAATATAGCGTGCGGTGCCACTGTTTAGCATAGGTATTTTTCTCACCATCCTGAATATAGCTCTTCCTAAATTATGAATATCAAAACAACTGATGAAGGTACGATTATAAGTACACCATTGGCTCAAATTTGAGTTCGAAAGACACCAAAAGCATTTTAAATGACGCTAATTCCGTGTCAAATTTTGACATCGTACTGTGCTCGTTTCGACATCTTACACTTAACGCAAAACCGTTATTTTAACACTGCACTACGGAGCCATATGTATTGGCGGTGTTAACTAATCGGAAGCATGAACAAGGCATATATGTACTCGACATTGTATATGCAGGACAACGAACACGGACATCAGCGTCGAGAGAACTACTTACTTCCGTGAACTCGCATCTCGCCCCGCATGCCAGAAAATCCTGGACGCGGCCCTGACTGCACGCTGCCAGTATCCACCAGACAAGTCTAATTTGACACAACCCGAACTGACACTCCATCGATTGTGGCCGAAGCTGCCGTTGCTAAGTCCTGAAAACGACACTGAGTCGGCCCCTGTCGCCAATATCTCGAGGCAGAACCGTGGCAGTGCCTGCTAAGTCGGCCCCTTGCATCCGTCGAACTGTTCTTGAAATTCCCCTGAGTAATTTTGATCTCCTGGATCCTCCGCTGCGTCCAACCTGCTTCAACACCTTTCCTTAATCAGAACCTCCAACTCCCCTTAAAACTAATTTGAAGATTTATTTTGAACTCATGCCATGACATGACGACAGGGTTTGCATTCTATTTTCCTTTTTATTCTTATGTTGTTTTCTCTTTACAGGTAATGTTGACCCAAATGGCCCTTATGGCTCCGTTGTCACATCGCTACCTCCTGCGTGGAGGGGGAGACCGCGGTGCCTCCGCTATCTGGAAACCCTGGCTGTGAGTCACGTACTTCTCGCGTGCCAGCATTTTACATCGGAGTGCCGATTGTTTTATGGAAAAGCGGGAATCATTTGACATGAAGTCATCCTGGGAAACAACTTTTCACTTATACAGTCTGGATGCTTGTTCAGTTACTTTTCAGCGATTGGATTTCAAATAACGTACAGATCCAGGCAATAGCTGTCGCCAACAGTGAAACATTAGATTCGCGCCCTTATGGGCGCGAATGATAAATTCTAGTCCAAGCGCCCTAGAACCCAAATAACTAACTAAAACTAAATGTGGCTCCTCTTAAGTTGTAAGCCTACATAGTCTCTATAACCTCTTGAAGGTTAAGTCGTGATCAAGGACAAGAATCCCAAGCAAGCTTTTCTTCGTGTGAGGACAAATCTTCCTGCGGAGTCTATGCATGTCACGATTGGATTTTACAGCTGATCAGGTGATTGCTGGCTGCGGACCCTTCTTCCGTGACGTCGGTGCCCGTAGTCGAGGGCCGGCCTCGGGCGGCTGCCAGCCCAGAGCTGCCGAAACCGAGCTGGTGCCGCTGCCGCCGCAGACTGTGTCCCGGTGTGCCGTACCAGTCGACCGACGACCCGGCACGATACGGCACAGAGGACGGGCCAACCATACGGAGCGGCAGGTGTGGCCGGCGGCGGCCGGTGGCGGCCGGAGCGCGTCTGAGGGGAGGGAGGGGGGGGCAGCCGCCGAGCCAGCAGTCGTCGAGCGGTGTCGTTTGGCGGCGTTCCGCCGAGCCCCGCCGACGCTCTGACCGATGACAGTCCGGGTGTCGGCCCGCTGAGCCGTCGCAGCCTCGTGCCGACACAGCCAGCGGGCGGTCTCCAGCGGCGTTGCTCGGTGCCGTCGGCGAAAGCGGCCAGGTTGCGTGTTGTTGCCGCGGACGTTGAGTATTGACGGCGCCGCCGCTCGCGCACCGTCCGACCTGGACCGCGCAACTCAATCGGCGCTCGTGAAGAGGACATTAACTCGCCGCTGCTGAGTTATTCCGCAGACATTTCCGAGGTGTCGGGCGTTGTGGTGGCAACAAAACAAGAGCGAACATTTAGTCGTCTTGGCGTCGCCGTCGCGGGAATAGAGGATGGGGGGAGCAACCCCATACTTCGTGAAATTGAGCATTACGCCCAGTCGTTACATGGCAAGAACCGACTTAAAGACCCTCTTGTCCTGATCAGAACACCCATATTACGTGATACATTTAAGCAAGTAATATATTGTCTTGCTCTTAGCTTATATCATAACGTCTTGAAAAAGAGCAGTTGTTCATTGATGGACTTTTTGCAATCGTGGCTAAGAGCCCCCCCCCCGACGAGGCACCACCACTCTGTGGTAGCGTGAATTGTGTGCTGCGAAGATACGGCCGACGGTTTGTTCAATGCTGAGGAGTGAGACTGGGAGCTCCTCTTTCATCGCTCTGCTTCCATTCCAATATCCGGTCCGCGTCAACATCCTTGTCCTCCACCGGGCGCCGCAACACCGACCCTTCCAGCTATGAGCGCGTTGGGTATCTACTGTATTCACGGTCGCATTCCCTGGCATGGCCTTTGTGCACGTTTCGTTTTAACTCCTGAAGTACCGCTAACGTATTAATAATGAGCGCAATTTAGCCAAAGCAGCTGCCGCACTGCGAAGGATCCCAACCACACACACACACGCGCGCGTGCACGCACGCACGCACGCAAGGACGCGCGCACGCACGCACGCACGCACGCACGCACGCACGCAAGCACGCACGCAAGCACGCACACACACGCACACACACACACACACACACACACACACACACACACACACACACACACACACACACACACACACACACACACACACACACACACACACACACACACACACACACGCACACGTATATACTCACGCTCTTGCCCTACCTGACAGCAGTGGCATATCTAGAATTTGCGTCGGGGAAAGAGAAATTTGAACGGGGCCATCCTAACCCCGATAAAAAAGTCACCGTGTTTCGGCCAATATTTCTTTTCCAATGGGTTTTTCTTCAAGACAAAGAATTGGACACAATTTGCTCGGGCCTGACGCGTTTCGGGGGATTTTTTTCTCGCAATTTCAAGGTCTGCAAGGACTTCGCGTATCCGGATTTATTTTTCATGGTCGGATGTGACTCGAGAGGCCTCGCGCGACCTTTTATGGCCCAGCGTGATTTTCAGGGCCACGGCGCCATTTTTGGGGGCCCCAGTGTGATTTTCATGGACACGGCAATTTTTTGCAAACCCCTGCGCGAGTTTTTAGGCACCACAACCTCTTAGGGGAAGGGGAAGTCAATTATACCCTTTTCCTCTTCTCTTCGGTACGTCACGGCCTGGCAGGGGGCTTCATCATGTTCTAATTGGGGGGGGCACCAAGGTAGAGCATGGGCTCTCAAATTCGTGACATCTTGCATTATGCATGTGGTGTTGCAAGGAAAGAAGGGGCGAGTCGAAATACACGGAGGGAAAAAACTTCGCCTCCCCACATTCAGGTGTGTGTAGGTGTCGGATGTCGAGGCATGCTGTTCACCTCCGCTGAGGCCGGACATGAGGATGGGGGAAGCGGGGGGGGGGGTTGAGGGTACGCGGTCGCCCGCGTGGGCCTGTGGTACTGACCCGGTCGGGATGGGTGGCGAGCGGTGCTGCCTGGTGTGCCGATCGCGTGCGGCTACCGCCAGACCGCCCGCCAATGCTTTAACGCCAGGCGGAGACCGGACACCTTTCGGCTGGACGTGAGATTTATCGCCTGCATATGGCACGCCACCAGAGGAGAAGTCGACGACCGTTGCCACCGGCACGGAAGTGATTTGTCAGACAGGCGGCTGTTCCGACGCTATCGGCCGACCTAACTGCCGGGCAGCCTCCGGGCACGCGCCCCTGACTGCCGAGTCGAGGCCTCGCTACCGTGCATAACGGTACGCTCTGCAGCCGCAGGCGTGCCCACGGCAGCGCACTGATCCCCCACGGCGTCGACTCATCCCATCGGTCAAGAACGTCACCGGTCTGGGAAAGGAGCTGGAGCTACTAGCCAAGTTGATCGTACCGGAGCAGCACTGCTGGAAAAAGTAGGTCAGTCGCATGGGGAGAGCATCAGCTCAATAGCGTCCAGCTGTAATCCATCTAAAAGCATCCACCTGCAAGCTCGGCATTGGTCGGCTTGCTCTCGAATTGTCTCTGCTGGAATGTCTGGGCGGGATTCGTGTTGACGCCAGGCCTTATCACAGCCACAGCACGCCACGATGCTCACACTATTGGAGCACAAGCCCTGAGGCGCTACAACTTTCCACTGTTTCGTCTCCTAATCCCGCACTGGTTGTGACGTTCGTTAAAGTAAGTCCGGGGTGTAAAGATGGAATGGCGTGTCACCCTCACGACAAGCTAAAAGTGGGGATGTGTCCGTCTTCTCACATAATTTCTCGGTTCGAAACTAATGCTTCCAAATTTCGTTAAAGGTGCAGCCTGTTCGGAACAGGTGACTTTAGAGTGCTTGATGGCCTTTCCCTCCGCAGTAAGGATCACGTACCGAGAGGTCATTGGCCTTCCGAACAGTAACACATTCGCTCGGCTCAAGAGAGGTGCGCAACCTGCCAACTCGCCTACCAGCGTGGGTGACAGATATTGGCTGGAACTGTGCCGTTGTTGTGACAGATAATCATTCGAAGAAGGAAAAGTATTCACCGCATAAAGAAAATATATCACTTCATGAAACACATTTTACCGCAAAAATATTTAATGTACAGTTCATTTTTGATTATTTCACAGACTATTCGCTGATATTTCGGCAAGTTATCACTGCAATTTCGTAACAGGACATTTGGCAGCGCTAACTATTTTGGGACAGATCCCGTTGCGCAATATCGGCTGCACGGAGTCAGCTCCATTAGGCTAAACCATGGCGCAGCAGGTTGTCACAGATGCGCCGTGACAGCTGATACGGTTCTATTGCGGCGCAGTTCCCAAACGTTTGTATGGGAAACGACGCACGATGGGCACCTGCCAACGGGAGGGTGTAAAAAAAACACCATCTCACATACGCCATTCTGCAGACACCATCTCGCAAATATGGCCGATATCGGCAACCGCTGGCTCGATCTTCATGAATCCTACACCAAACGATCGACCGTGTGCCAGAGGCGTGCGGGTTGCACTTTCGTGGCGTTGGATCAAGTCAAAGGTACCAAATCGCCGAAAAACAAAACATGGCAAACATGGGCTCACAGACATGGCAGATCTCAGCAACCGCTGGCTTGATCTTAATGAAACCTTCACCAAACGATCGACCTTGTGCCAGGGGCATGCGGTTTGGACCTTCGTGACCTTGGGTCAGGCCAAAGGTCATCAAATCGCCGAAAAACAATGTCGGACTTGCAGACGGCCGATGTCGGCAACCGCTGGATCGATCTTAATGACAGAGTTTATGAGACAGATTTATGGGCTGCAATGCTTGTAGGTGACATTCTTGACGTTTTGTGCACCTCTGCGGCTCAACTTCACGCACATTCTCCTGGATGAAAGCATGACTGTCTATCAATAACTTCTGGGAACGGGGAAACAACGGTAGATCAAGCTAACCAGTGGGTCCGGCTAAAGCATGGTTGTCTATCGACAATTTCGGGGAAACAACGGTAGTGCAAGCTAACCAATGGGCACAGCTAAAGGTGAAGAAGCGGGTGGGGGAGGATGGCATGCGCCAAGTTTATCTCCTCCACTTTCTCATGGCAATGACTTTCCACCCTCCCCCTCCCCACCACACACGCTTACTTCCTGAGGTTGCTGCACCCCTGAATTAAGCTTAGCTGTGGGCAGGGCGAACATCTCACAATGCCGGGCAAGACAATTTGACCCTCGTTGGCGTTCGTTAAGTTAGGCAGATGTATGACAAGCAACACAGCGTACATCTATCCTTGAACTTGAGGAGTTACCAACACTTTTGCCTGATACTAAATTGATCCTGCCTGATGATCCTGATTTGCTGATAATTCGCAATTTCGACGAAAAATGAACAGTCTAATTTGTTAGCATTTACGACGGCACAGCTCAGCAGTCTCCCGTGAAATCGTCAAATGTTTTGTTCCACGAATTCGGCACAAAGTGCGCCATCAGCCGCAGCATGCGAGGACACACTATTGCGCCGATTTGCCGTGGCTTCCGTGGTTGAGCGGAAAACTCGCTGAGACGGAGGAACGTTGACATTGACTTCGCGCATGAGCGAGGATTCAGACGACATGGAAGGCTGTTGAGGTTGTCGAGAGCCAGTGAACTCTCTCGTCTACACTGGCCAGACCGTCCCCCCGACAACCTCGCGGTTGGGGCCGCTTTCTCAGAAGCCGTCCCGACTGCTGACAGCCACCAGTACTGCGGTTTCGTATTGTTCGCGACTGCCAGTGCGTTTGAAATATTCGCCTCAAATACGTTTCCGGTAGCGTTATCGATCTAAGCTTCAAGCATTCACGAGGAATGTTTGAAGCTGATTATGCTAGTAATGTGGCAAATGGTGCAGTCATGCAATGCTCAGCTTGTGTCTGATTACACAATGCCATGATGTTGCATAGAATACAAAAATTATACGCAGGGTAGTTTGCGACATTGTATCTGTACTATTTTTCCTCACGCATTGAGGATATAACTTCGTCGATGTTGCTACATTTATTCGAGTCATCAACAAGAAAAGTCTAGGACAGTTTAACAAAGAAGGATGAATGTAATATGGGGCTATGTTTCCAACCGTATTATGGCCATATTCACTCTGTCAATATAAAAGTCATTTACTCGTGTATTGCATTGGTATGAATGATTTCTTGTTTGTTAATCTAACCAAACGCGCGATTTTCTGTAGATATTCAAGGGAAAGACTAATGCTAGTGTAATTAAATGACTATATTCAGCGGTAAGGGGACACGTACCTTTCTGCACATATGCACCTTCTTCCGTACATTATTCCCCTGATACCGCTGCAGGCAGCACGTTCTCTTATCTGCTACTGTATTCCATCATTCCATGGTGAGACAAAAACTTGACAAGTTGCATGGGTTTCACTCATAGCTAAAAAGTAAAAGAAAAACTCGAGCTAAATGTCACATCCTACCCAATATTTGTGTTTCGTGCTGTCCCCAAACGGCGCATGTACACGTTCGGCTCAGCTAACAGTACCAGAGTGTGTCAGGTGGAAGCGAACGAAGCCGTCATGTGGACAGACGTACCACCGTGGCAGTAATTCACACGACAACAAGCTATACCTTCTTCCCACAGTTTCACATTTCTCCACGTGAAGGAAATACAATGTTAATCAAACTATGCTGGCTAACTTACAACATGCAACAAATATATGTATCTTTAATGTGGTGTGTTCGCATTGGGTGTGTACATTGTACATGCTAAGTAACGACAAAGATCGTTTGGTGGACACCTGAATTTTCTGGCATATCAACGCAAGAGTGAACAACTAGCCAAAGCAGGAGGAAATTCAGACTACGAGCCTTAGGGTTGCCGATGGAGGCGTAGCGCTCAACCGCTACTCAGCTCTGAATGAAAGCAGTTGTTTTTTATTTGTTTGCAGTGCTCGTGCTTGTGATTGTCCCCCGGGGCAAGTATTTGGAAAGTCTCGTCCTTGAACTTTACACCCGGCAAAGGAATTCGTTTCTCTCTTGCGATTAGGTTAGTCTTTTTCAATGCACAGCATGTTCGGAAAAGATGGTCCGTAAACCCCACGCAATATCCCTGGGCAGAGTCCCAACCTATGTTGCAGTGCGAGTATTGAATGGGTGGTCTTGGTTATGTAGCAGGCGTTTCCCATCCCAGTTTGTTCGAACGCTACTTGTATTTTTATTAAGAGGTAATGGAGCAAGATTAGCTTCTGGCGGTAGCGTTAGCTTCAAATTATGCAGCTAATTCATAGCTGTACATGCTCGGACTTGCCAGCAGCTAAGCATCTCCTTGAAAATGGAGTTTGTCCTCGCGTTGGAATAGGCAAGACGAAGTAGCATTGTACCGCTTGAGAACTGGGCATACATACGCCACTCACTCTTACTTAGTAATTGGTAATGATATGCTACGCTGCCCGAAATGTCACGTTCGCCTATCTGTACGTCATGTCCTGCTTTCATGTCCCGGCAATGAGGAGGAGCGTAGATGGCACTTTGGGCGTGTTCAACAATTATCACTCAGTGAAGTTATAGGCAACGACTCGGATATTGTTCGATCGGGGCGACTTTTTCAGTACCTCGCCGAAGTATCACTTTCAGTACTATGCGCACCACTCTAAGTATGCTGAATTATGCCACAAAGGGTTTTACGTACTGTTCGTTACCTTTACTATTGTTGAATACTATCCCCTGAATGATGACTGAATGATGAAGACTATCCAATGAATGATGATCAAAAACTGACGTCGGGGTTGGAAGCGCCTTTGTAAGCGACACGGTCACCAGATCGTTTACACTACTTCAACATGCGTCCGTTTTCACATCCGAACTGGTGGCAATTGATGAAGGACTGACTTTTATAGAGGTTAGGGGTGACGAAAATCATGCACTTTTGCCCGACTCGTTGACCAGCTTTTTAGTACTGAATATTTTAATCCAACATATGCTTTAGTATCCTCCGTCACTTGATTATATTAGATCAAGCGGGAAAAGTTGTCCACTTCTGCTGGATTCCTTGCCACATAGGCATCGCAGGAAAAGAGCAAGCCGACATCGCTGCAAGGCAAGCAGCACAGGCTGCCTTGCGCGGAGCGTTCCCAATCTCTGTCAGTGACTACTACCCAGGGGTCTTTGCCTTTCTGACAGGCAAGTGGCAGGCGAGCTGGGATGAGCTCGGCTCCAACAAGTTACGGATAATAAATTCATCGCTCTGCCATTGGCTCTCGTGCTCGTGTAGGACAAGGTGAGGCGAGGTGATGCTGTGTCGTTTGCGCATAAGACATGCTTACACTACCCATGTTCATTTAATGGCGAGAATGAACCGTTATGTCAGAGATGTGGTACAGTAATGACAGTTCGCCACGTCCTGCTTTGATGCCCTAGGCTTGCCCCTCAGCGCCGACGCCATTTTGGGAGTGACCAGGCTCACTCTCTCCTAGCAGTTTTAGGCGACCAATTACAGGGCGCGGAATCCGGAAGGTTCCTTAGCTTCCTATCTGGTGTGAAGTTGTGTGCTATTTTCCCGGGTCGTTAATGTCAAAACGCACCAGGAAGGAGAATACCTGTAATAAAGGGGACGTCCTATCACGACGGCTTATACAATTAACTGTTACTGGCGCGAAATGACCTCGTAGTCGGCGCGCCCCTAAGACCAAATAATATATAAATCAACTTTATCTATTTTTCTGCAAGTTTAACTAGCCAGCATGTGCGATATATCGACATGTAAATAATTTAAGCTGTTATGGCCGCTGCATGACCAATGAAGTCGATGCGCACTAAAGCCCTAATAACCAACTAACTATACGCCGTACCTGGTACGACGCAGTTCCTGATGCGGCGCGCTAATCTGCTGCGGCAGCGTGAGCTGACGCCCCTCCTGACCTCCGCTAGGTGTGGCGGGCTATGCATGGCACAGCCGCCGGTCAGTGATGTGCGGAAGCTGCCGGCGCTCGGGCAGGAAGCGAGAAGTTGTCATCGAGAGCGGACTGCCACGCTACTCCGTGGCCGTGAGTCACTTTGGTTCTCGTCGGGCAGCCGGACAGACTATCGCCGCCTGCCCGACTGTGGTCTGTTGTCCGTGAAGTTCAGTTGGCAGAAAGTAAGCTAGCAGCGAGCGGCACCTTCGGACCATGACTGCAGGCAGCGCTCTTGAAGAGTTCGGCGGTCCAGTCGTGTATGCATCAGGTGTCTCGGGTCACAGAGGCTTGGGGCTCTCGGTTGGAGCACAGCTTCTCTACAATGCTGCTGTGATCTCGGATCTGATCCATGTTCTCTACAACGGCATCAATGGTTCAGCGAAGACTGGATCGAGGAAGTAGCTGCCGCTGGTGTCTGTCATGAATTTCAAGGCCGGACATATCTCAAAGACAAAGATCACTACCAATGGGTACGACTCGCATCAGGATCAAAACATTTGATGTCGCGAGACCTGGAATGGGCATTTTGTACATCTGGTGCCATCTCGAATGGACGATCTGATCTGGTTCTGCGACTATTGGCCACCGCCCGGCTTCCCTTATTCTCAACAACCCTATTTACCTAACTTTTCAATTGATCACTGCTTTCATTTATTGAGTGCTCAAACTCAGGAGCTGAACGGGAAAATAATGCAACATTCGATGAGTATTAATTTCGGTAATAGCTTCGATTAATATCAGGTATTCCAGTTAAAAGGCGTAATTTTAGCCGATAGTTTAACGTGCCGTGATATACTGGCATGGCTGCTCCGGTGCCGCGCCCCCGACCTATTGGGGGTCAGCTGCCACCTAGCCTTCTCAGCCGGAGGCTATGCGAGTACGTGAAGCAGCTCAAATCCTGCCTGGTCTGAGGAGAGCCAATGTAGGTCCGTGCACCCTGACCAAGTACGCTTTTGACGTGGCCTTCTTATTCATCTCCCCTGTTTAGACAGAAATACCATTCCTTTTGAGGAGCACATGTGTGCATGTGGAAGCATGCAAATACGGAAGCATGTGGCAGCAAACGCTGGCCGACTTATGTGCGCCTCTGCCAGTTAACACGAGGCCCAGATCTGAAAACGCAATTCTACATTTCCATAACATACGCTTGTTGACGGGCAACAGTCCAATGAATTACCTCGCCGAATTTAATGTTGTTTTTGTCAGACATGGCACGGCGGCATCCCTTCTGCGGCCATTCCCAAACGGTTGATTTAGCGCCCCGGGAGTAAAATAAGTTGATGAAAGCACAACAGGTTCGGAACTGTTTTCGTTCAGCGCGGTAGATAAAATGGAGTAACTAGGTGGGCTGGATTTTTGCCGGATCGCCGCGCCGAGGATTAAATGGTATCGGTCGGGAGAAAAACAGTCGGTGGCGACGCCTGCTCAATGGCCAGGCTGTCAGGAGCCAGTGAGGCAGCGGCCAGCAAGGCGGCGGTCAAGAAGAAACGGAAACCGACAGCCTGCAATCTGGGGGAAATGGAAGCAGACAGGCAGGTTGCAGCTTTGGGTGAAGAGCACTGAGAAACGTTCTGGCTGTCCTGGCTTATTGAACTGTCAAATGGCCGAATTCTAAAATCTAGAAAAGGCCAAAGGTCAACATCAAGAGCCAGAAAATATTGGTCCAGTCTCTCACGTTCCGGGTTTCAGACATAAAGATTTGCCCTATACTTTGGGACTCCACCGCAAAGTATTGCATCTGAAGGTCATCAGAAACATATTAGCTTTCTCTTCAACAACAATGCGGCCGGCAAGACTTTTCAAATCTGCAAGAGTCGCTTCACTAGGCACAAACAGCTGCTAGATTTGTTCCGGCTCCGTGCAGGGGAATCGCAGAACTCTGATGTGCTGGCTGTCGCTGACATCTAGTATGACAGGCCTCAGTGTGGTTCGATTCGTTTCAATTTGTTCAGTTCTACTCAGTACCGTCTTTTCTGCCACTGCCTGAACAGTGAGTCTTTTCTGCCACTGCCAATGAGGATGCCATTGGGTAATGGTCATTTGAGGAAGTGGAAGCGCACGACGACGTGGCGCGTGCGCCGCGCGTCTTGCAGCCCGATCTGCCAGCTCATTACCACGGATTCCGACCTGTGCTGGAATTCAGCAAAGTGAGACCTGCTATCACATACGATGGACCAAAGTGAGTTGCAATAAAACATATCTTACAATGACGATCTGGGGGTTAACCATGCATTTACGGGTTGTGGGTCCCTTGCACTGTGCTTCTCGATGCGGCATAATATCTGCATAGAAATAATTATGACATTCATGATTTCTAATTGCGTATATTTGCATGGGTACGGTAACTTTTCGCCTATAAAGGCTAGATAAAGCTAGACTAGATAGATCAAGATAAACTTTGGGGAATCTGGTCACGTGCGTGCCAAATCGTACCGCCATGTATTTGTGTTTGTTCAATAAATTGTCATCCGCCTACGCTTGCCATGATACTGGGGTCTACCATCCAAAGGTTTGCGGGACAGTCTAGTATGCCATTGCTGCAAGGCGGCGCAGCCTACCAGCCAAACGTTTGCGGACCATTCTAACATGCGATTGCTGTAATGTGGCACAGCCTGCCAGTCAAAATTGATCTATCATGAAAATGCAGTAAGGCGGCTCAGCCCACGCACCAAGTTTTGCAGTATTCACCTAGCCATGCAATGGGCACACTATGCGCATGACACGGCAGGGGAATAGCATGGCATGGTATGGCATGGCGTGACATGGCATGCATTTTTGCAGCGATGGCTCAGCACTGCACAATTATCGCCCGATACGTTTATACCCTGTCCATGGTGAGAAGTGTATAGTGGTGACCCTGTGCACAGCTTGCTAATAAAATAACGGGAAGTCTCTGGGTCAATTTCTGCGACTTTAACTGTCGGCTTTACAGGACATTAAATTGTCATTTCAAATTTGCTTCATACTTGTAGTGGTCAGCCAGATGGCATCAGGTTTGGAACATCCATTTTATCGTGGTTATCGGTTATCTGAGCGTAAATACCGGTATGTGCTAAACCCTCGCACGGCTGGGGGGTAGATACCTATCCCCCCTCAGGTTTTCCCGCGATAGCGGGGAAATGGCGCGCGGCAGCGCGCTGAAATTTGGTATACCTTACCATTAGCTATTTTTACATCTTCTAGAAAAAATATGGTCGGGTCATCAAAGGTCACCGAGTTATCGCGGGTCAAGTGAGGTCACCTAAAAAAATATTTAAGCAGTCGCCACGCCTTCAATAATAAAGATATTACAATGACACTTTCAGGGTTTATTTATTTTGACTGTGCGCCAAAACGTACAATTTCAGAATTTTCGAATTTTGAATTTTGAACACGTCATTTTTTGCAATTTGTAGTTTTATCTAAACTAACATCAACATTGCAGACAAACTATGGACTATTGTATAATGCTAAGTTGACTTAGAACATCATATTTTTGGTTCGTGTACCTATTTAAAAAATAAACAAAGTCAAAATTACAAAATTTAACAAATCCAAAATGTTTAAAATCCCACAAAAATAATTTGAGTTTGGGTTTGAATTTTTCTAGAAGATGTAAAAATAGCTCATTGTAAGGTATGCCAAATTTCAGCATCCTGCCGCCCGCCCGTTTTCCCGCTGTCGCGGGAAAACTTTGGTGGGGTAAGTATCTACCCCTCAGGTGTGCGAGGGTGAAGTTGAAATTCTAGCGTAAAAACTACTGAAGTACTTTCGGCTGGAATTTGTTCGAGCTATCCGATGCAGTTTTAAGATTCGTTCTATCTTGCTTGGTTCGTGAGATACCTGGGGGGCAGGTTTCTACCCCCCCCCCCCAGCCTGGCAAAGGTGGCTCAGACCACCAGCTGTGCGAGGGTTAATATTTACGAGTTAACTACATCTGACAAAAATGCACAAGTTCATGATTGTGACATCTAGGTACAAATACGAAGTGTTCACCTACATGCAGATAGAGTCCAAGTGTTGAACTTGTTTTGGAACTTCCGAAATAGTGTCTGAAAGCACTGAAGAGGAGCGGAGCAAGTCATTGCACTCATCCATTGCTCGGAAGTAATCTTAAACATATGAATCACTGATCGATTGATATGAAAATGGCACTAACTCGGTGACAGTACTTCATTTGGTATCGATTAGCACTCATCTCATTTGGGGTCGATGTGGTTAGGCAACACTTCTAATACACGGAAAAAGTCTTAGTTTTTTTCCCGTTTTTCCCGGTTGGTGGGGAAGTCATAAAAAATGAAAATGTGCGACGCAATACGGGTTGGCTGTATTGCTGTAACATTTGGGCGATTGACGACAATGTGATATACATAACTATTTAAATTAATACGGCACGTCGTTCCCAGGTTCCCGCTCAGTGGCGCACGTAATAACTGCGCAGCGACGTCCGGTGTCCTCAGGGACACTTGGACGTCCCTGTCTAGCTGACCAAGGTGGTGACCACAGCGTGACTGGAATGCATGTTGCTGGACTTGGAATGCCAGCTGACTTTGGTCAGTCAGCTGACATTTGGTGACCCATGCTGTCAGCGGCACACACAGGCAGCAATGTGTGAGACGAAATGTCAGGAATTCCTGACGAAATGACGAAACGAAAGAGTTAGGGCCCTAACTCCTGACGATGGCCCCTGGCCGAAACGTTGAGTAATATAGCATAATCCCTAACGCTACTTTTGATGTAAACTCAGCACCTCCTGGTATATTGAGGGCCGTACATTTCGTTTCACGTAATGTCTAAAACCCAGGAGCACTTAAGAGCCATTCTTCGTTGTATTAAACACAGGCAGCAAGATCATATTTGTGCTACATTTAATCAGGTCATGCAGCATTGAAACGGCCGTCGGCGTACCCGTGCACTGTCAGAAGTAAACCAGTCAGAAAGTAAACAGCTTACAGAACTGATGTCCCCGAATCTAATGTGCGAATCATGTACGGACGTGGTGCAAAATAAACGCGGAGTATATGTGATGAAAATAATGTTATACGCTGTCAAGCCGTTGTACGCATTATCGTCAAGCACACAATATGTCATCTGCATAGCTTGTCCTCAGTACGCACCACGACCTCAGAAACAGCGCATCGTGTGGTCTGGTCTTGGCGATATCGACGGAACCAGTGTCGCACTGTGCATGCGTTATTGAACACCCCAAGGCATGCAACTTCTGCAAATTACAGCCACGTCTTAATGCGCCCGCCTTTCTCGTAAACAAAAGCGCGCCATAACACAGAAATGCGTGTAGTACTCGTGGGGCACGCACTCTAGAGATGCTGCAGTCACTTTTGACACGCTCAGGTACGCAGCGGCGTTTGGTTCGTGGCCAACAATGACTGACCATGGACCCCTGAGGTGTCTCTGTGCCCGGAACTGTAGTAGTTATTGCCCAATTGTTGGTCAATGGCGTTCAGAAATGTGCAAACCTTTGCAGGGTAGTAATCAAAACAAAATGAAAATACATGTATGCAGGAAGTGTAAGCTATGAAGCTATGTCCGGCTTCAACTCGTTGTTTACCGTGCGCATGCATGCATGCGCATGTGGAATATATATGTCGTTTGCGCCGATGCCCTAAAAGAAGCCGTTGTTTTGTGGAAAAATGCATTGTTGGAGTATTTCTTTGTAGGTCTTTCAGTACTGGTACTGCGCCACAGTGGCCAACGAGATTAGCCGTGCTTTGGCAGACGTTAGCCGCGCTGGCAACGGCGACCCGCAAGTTATGCGCCACAGGGCCCGCTGTGAATCGACTTCGATTTATTTTTCTACTTCCGAACACCTGTCATACATCGGTTGCTTTACTCTGACTGAGATGGAATCAGCGATTAACTCGTTGCGCAGTGTTGCCGAAGGACCCGATGAAGTGCACAATGAGCTGCTGAAGCACCTGCCTTCCTCTGTGGTCGCCGAGCTTTTACGCACCATCAACATGATATGGACAAATGGCGACTACCCTCCATCGTGGTGCGAAGCTACAGTGATCCCACTGTTGAAATCTGGAAAACGCGGCCTGGACCCCTTGGATTATCGCCCAATCTCTCTGACTTTGCATTAAGTAAACTAATGGAGAAACTCGTGAATGGACGCCTATCCTGGTTCTTATAAAAAATGACATCTTCGTAAACACGCAGTGCTGCTTTCGGACAAAAACAGGAGTACCATTGACCATATTTTAACACTGGACACCGAAGTACGTATCGCTTTTAAGAGGAGGCGACATCTAGGCGCGGTGTTTTTTTATATATAGAAAAGGCTTACGACACCACGTGGCGTAGAGGAATCCTGCTGAAGATCCAAAAACACGGAATCCGAGGACGACTTGGCACCTTTTTACAAAACTTCCTAGCAAATCGTTGTTTTCGTGTACGTGTCGGTAACTGCCTGTCGGCTTGGTTTATTCAAGAGAACGGAGTTCCACAGGGAAGCGTCCTGAGTGTGACCCTTTTCGGGGTAATGATCAACGACATTGGGGACTCGCTTCTTGTGACCATTGGGCGCTCCTTTTATGTTGACGATTTCGCCATATGGTCATGTAACTCACGTACACCACAGATAGAACGACACTTACAGCTAGCCATCAGTTGTTTGGAGAAGTGGAAAAAACACAAATGGATTCCGCTTCTCTACAGTGAAAACCGTAGCCGTACACTTCTGTTGCCGCCATCTATGTCCCAATATGAAAATCAGGCAGGTGATACGGTGCAACCGGTAGTGAGATTTCTGGGGTGGAATTTGATTTACGCTTGACATACCGACAACATCTTAAAACGCTACGAGATAAGTGTCTATACTTTATATATCTTAAAATGTGTGGCTCGTGCGTCCTATGGAGCAGACTGCGCATCGATACTTCTGCTATACCGATCACTTGTTCGATCAAAGCTTGACTACGCGTGTTTTATTTATGACGGAGCTTGTTTGACGAATAAACGCACCTTGGATGCAGTCCACCACTCTGCCCTCCGCATCATCACGGGTGCATTTCGTACTTCTCCAACGGCGAGTCTCCTTGCGGAAGTGCACGAGTTTCCGCTCTCTCTGCGGCGTGAACAGCTTGGCATGCGATATGTTTGCAAGCTACGGCAATATCCGGACCACCCAGCTTACACCCATGTATTTTCCCGCCGGATAGTAAAGGACTGTTCACACCTAGCGTAATCTCGACGCAAAAAAAGCCAGCGCAATGACGGACTAGGCGTAATCCCGGCGCACTGGGCGTAATTTCGACGCGTTGGCAGACCAGTGCAGCGACATCGCCTGGACGTGAGTACGCCAGCGATCATCTGACATATCAGCTGTTTGGCAACAGAATCAGCTGTTTAGATTTTGAAATTGCTTAAAACATGAGTTGTGTCACACCTAAGTTAAAGGTGTCTTCAAAAATGTATTATCAGTGTTCTACTTACATATAACCCTTGGTTGTATCTTGGTTATATCATACCCATTTCCAGTATCGAAAACTTTTCAACGCAAAGTAGGTAAATACCTACCTGCCATCCCTTCCCCTCACCTGTTCTTGGTCTGCTTGCATCTTCCGAGAGACATGCTGCAATCTACAACTTGAAAAAAACCGCAGCCGATGTGGCCCCAATCCGCCGAAGATCAGCAATATGGCGACTTTGCGCCAAGGACGCTGGTGCGCCGAGCGGAAAAGTTGAGAAAACCCAACTTTGTCCGCTCGGAAATCGCTAGCGTTTTGTAGGACTCGGTGGACAGCTGACGTAATGCCGGCGCAATGGCAGAATCGGCAGACTCATTGGGCCCCATGCTAGCTTTGCGCCGATTCCGCCAGTGCGTCGAGATTACGCTAGGTGTGAACAGTCCTTAACGCTGTTCACAAACGAACACCCTACGAGAGCCGTGCCGTACGGAATGAGTTGAGATGACTTTTTTCTGAGAGCGGTCTCCGGCTCCAGGGAGTTCGACGGACTGAACACATTTCAGCGCCTCCCAGGGAACTGATCACACCGGAAGTTGACACATCCCTCGCACACACAAAGAAATGCGATATTACACCACATTAATTCAGAGCACTCGCCATGGAGCACATTGAATGTTACACTATATTTGTTGCAACATACATCGATGGATCCAGAACTGAGACAGGCGTCGGCAGCGCTTTTATTGCAGGTAATGTGGTTAGAAGCTTTTCACTTCCAGCACATGCTTCTGTCTATTCTTCCGAGCTTATCGCTATTCTGAAAGCTATCTGTTTCATCGAAGTATCAGACGACCTACTTCACATTATTTTGACGGATTCTTTCAATAGCCTTTTAGCGTTGAGGACACACAATCCGTCAAACCCCATTTTACGGGACGTCTTAACTCGTCTTACCAGTGTGTACCAGACAGGTCAAAGAGTGGTGTTATGTTAGATCCCGAGTCACGTGGGGATCCCCAGAAATGACCTAGCTGATGCTGCTGCAAAACCTGCGTCGCTAGCTCCATGCTCACGAACTCTGCCATTCCCTGCCCGTGACCATTTCCGAACCATTTCTTATTTTATGCTCACAAAGTGGCAAGGCTCTTGGAATGGAAAACTCGATAACAAGTTGAAAACGATCAAGAACCGCCTCGGTAAATGGAATTCGTGCTCGCGTAGGATTAGGCGAGACGAGGTGGCACTATGTCGCTTGAGAATTGGACATACATATGCCACTCACTCTTACTTGCTAACTAATGATGATGTGCCACGCTGCCCCAGATGTCACGCCCGCTTATCTGTGCGGCATGTCTTGCTGTCCTGCCCCGGCTACGAGGAGGAGCGTAATCGTCACTTTGGGCGTGTTCAGATTTTGTCACTCAGTGATGTTTTAGGTAACGACTCTGATATTGTTCGATCGGGGCCACTATTTGACTACCGTGCTGAAATGTCATTTTCAGTAATATATGCGCCACGTTGAAAATGTTGAATATTGCCATATTTTATTTTCTGTACAATTCGTTGTGTCGACTAATATTCTGGAAGCTTACCTATCTTGCATGTGCGATATATCGACGTGTAAATAAGTTGTATTGTTATGGGCGCTACATGGCCAATGTAGTCGGTGCGCCCTAAAGCCCTAATAACCAACTAATACAATCATCCTGTGTTTCTCTCCTGCCCCACAATTCCCCAAACCTTCTCTTAGTTTTAAGAACCAATGGGACCTGTTTGCATTAAACATGGGCAGATATAGCTCAAAGTGACTTTCACGTTGTGATTCCCGTTGTGAGTACAATGGATTTCGCTCCAGAAAGACCGCATATCATTATCATGACACCAAAACTCAATATATGGCGATATATGCCAGAGTCTTGCCGTTTTAGATCGGTGATAGAACTGCTTTAAAATGAGGATGTAATAGTGAACCCAGGCTTTCGCTATAATTACAAATCGCCCGTGCATGATTGTTTCCGGTTTTTCTTCTTTGCTATTTTCCTTTGCATTAAAGCATTGTTTTGTGCGAAAAATATTGTATAAATATATTTGCCAGTTCCACTCAGGTGAGACACTGCCTTATGTGCCTCAATTGGAGGGGGGGGGGGGGCAGCCTTGCGAGTCGGTCAGCTACTATGGCGCGCTTCCATCTGATCGATGCTACAGCAAAAAGCATCCTCATCTGATGCGCGAGTTCAAAGGCAGCGTAGTTCGGAATCTTGACTAATTTCCCGCTTGGATTAGACATGCCCTTCTACTGCTATAAAGGCAAAAGCGAACCATCAGGCAAACTGGTTGAAGATGAAATGCCATCGGAGGCCTTGCATGTCAGGGAGGGACGCCTTTCAAGCATGATGAGCTAACTAGAAATAGATTGTACATCGCCTAGGAAGCACCAAAGCCTGGTCACTTCTACGATGGCGCGCTGTATGTAAGTACCCAGGTAGATTGGCACACACTCAAATGCATTAAACCGGATACTTAATACGTGCGCTGTGGCGTGATTTGACCTGCGATGTGGTGTCTGATGATATCCGGGATATGCGTAGCAAAGCTGGATTCTGGCTCGAGTCATAGTAACAAATCAGGTAGCAAGATGATAGAGTACCGATTTGTGTATGCGTTTTCACTTCTCGCGAGCCCAGCGGGGATTCAGTCTCCGGACGGAAACCTCAGACTCGCCGGCCGGCACCGATTGTGCGCTGACGGAGCAGGTACCGGCTAATGTATGTTCACTGACTATGGCTATGCGCGGTGGCGTTTGGTCACCATACAGGTGGTCACACGGCTCTCGCTCTCGCTCTCGCTCTCTCCCGGGCGTGCGAAGGCGCCGTCCACCCCCTATAAGTACTCTGGCGCCTGACGTCCTGCCATCCGCGGGACTCTGGCGTCCCGTCCCCCTGTAGGGCCCCTGTGTGGTCGGCTGCCACGAAGAGCTGAATGCACAACACAACCCTATAACAAACCAAAACCTAAAAACAACTCCTGACCCCTCTTGTAGGAGCCGGAGTGGCCAACCACCTGACGAGGGTCGGCGTTCGAATTACCGGGAGATCAGTGACGGCATAGGACCCAACGCTCCCGGAATTGTGATGTGCAAGGCCTCACAGGGGCCGAAGCAGCTTGCGAGCTTATCGCCCTTCCAACGGCGGGGTGGATGTCATCAATTTGCTACGGTGCTCAGATGTGAAAAGTTGAGAGACGGCGCCCTCGAGTTGGAGCTTAGAAGCGGAGAAGAGGAAAAAGGGCATTGACAGCTACATAGTTTGCGTGCACGGTCAGAAACCGCGACGGAAGGCGCGATTTAGTTATCCGAGTGTGGTAGGCACAAAAGACAAAAAGTCCTATGACAAAAACAAACCGAATAAACACTATGCGAAGGCTATTCTTAACTAATATTCTCTTCAGGACGTCACCGACGAAGACATTGTGGAGGGATTGCCGGAATACAGAGTGACTGACGCCAGACTCATGCGTGCGGGGAAAGGCACCACAAGGATTCCAACAAACATCATCCTAATTTTTAACCGTCCTCGCTTACCAAGTAATTAGTGTGGGGCAAGTCAAGGTTAGAGTCCGTGGATTTATATCGAACCCCATGAGATGCCATCACTGCCAGAGGTTCGGTCACACTAGACAGCACTATGGAACTCGCCCAGTCTGCGGAAAATGTTCGTCACCCGACCACGAGAACGAACAGTGCAGCGCTGACGGACCGTGGTGCACAAACTGTGACCGCGACCAAAAAAACACATACGACGCATGACCGACTCTGCCCAGCTTACCTAGAGGAGAAAGATATCATCCCGATGTTAGAGAAACCTGAGTTTTCGCGAAGACAGAGACGAACATCACTGAACCGATCCAAAAGTGTCTTACTCAGCTGCCACCAGACTCAGTGTCGGCACACGACATGCTGCTCCACGATTCGAAGGAAGTAGAGCCGCAGACATTAACACGCATCTCATTGCTCTCATCCAATCTTCTGGTGTGACTTCCGCACCGCTGACGATCGCAGGACTCGCTTTCAAAGCGAATGGCGACTCCAGTCCCTTCTGGACGGAGTGACGTTTGCACTCCGACACTTAGCGGGAGTGAAGAACAGGCTCGGACTGCCCCAACACATGGTGTCACCACCTTTCATGAACAGCCTGGAACTACCATCGCCGACACTTATCCGAGACCAACGTATGCACTTTTTCAGACGAGGACCTCCACAGGCAAGAGCTGACCAGGCGAGCTGGCGAGGCCAAGCGTGCACGGCTGGTAGAAATGGAGCGGGCCCGTGCGTCAACACGGGAAGGAACGGAGAGGCTCTCCCCGACAGTACGGGCATTCCCGCACCTCGCAGACGCATTGAGACCCATCCGGACCTCAAACCTCAAAAGGCCCAACCAAAATGGACCCGCCACCACCGCCTACATCGATTGTCCCTCACGGCGCGACGCACAGACCGGCACTCGCCGAGAAGCACGTGCTACCCTGGACGGCGTTCGCCTACTGAGGGAGTAAACCGTACATCCCGCCTACTGAGGGAGTACACCGTACATTCGCCCAAGGACATCGTCGCTTCGTGCGGACATCAGGTGCGATCCAAAGCCAGTTGCAGATCCACATGCAGTGGTCCAAACCGAAACCCACTTCTAGTTCGTACTATTTGTCATTCTAGCCACTGCTAATCAGCTCACAAGCTGTCTTGTTTATATTTACAATGGACCATCCGTGGTCTTAGAGGCAACTTTAGTGACCTGCAGCGAATTTTAAATCGGGACACTTCCATAGCTGTTGCAAGAGAAAAAGCTGGCACCTGATGCCCATTGCTCTATAAATGGATACTAAATTGTCCGGAGAAACGTAGGAAGGACCGACACCGTAGCACATAGTGGTACTATGTGGACAGTACATGACAACATTCCTGCGCAACAAATTATGTTGGGCACCTCCCTGCAAGCAGTTGCAGTGCGTCAGTCTGTCCTCTAACGTGAACTGAGTGTCTGGTCCTTGTACCTCCCGCCTGAAGTTCCTCTGCCTCGAACAGAACTAAGCCGGATAATGTTAGAAATCCCTCCACCGGTGCTACTTGTAGGTGATTTTAATAGCCATCATACGACCTGGGGCTGTAGTTCAATAACTCTTGGGGAAGACTTCTGGATGTTTTATCCACGGTCAAGCCATGTATCTGTCAAACGCCGATTTATCCAGGCATGATAATCTGCCCTCTGGCAGTTCATCAGTGTTAAACCTCAACCCCTGTAGCCCACAACTGGCTGAATGCTTTCAGTAGTCCGTGGACACCGACCCGCTCGGAAGTGACCATATGCCAGAATAGCTGGAATTCAGGGATGAACATGTTCTTGGCGCCAGACCACGGCGATGGAATATACTTAAAGAAAATTGGACTGAGTTTGAGACTGACCTTCAAACCATGTTTACAGTACACCACGACGACCATTCACTCTCGGTAGCCGACTTCACAGAAGTCGTCAACACCGCCACTACATGTGTCCCGCTGACATCTGGAGCACTACGTCGCATCACGGTGCTGTGGTGGATCCCGAAATGCTGTTCTTGCCGCAAGAGAGCCTTTCGAGCGTTTGATAATCAGAGCACAATAGCTAGCATGATCACCTTCAGAAGAGTAAGGGTATTCGCATGTAGAACCTTGCAAGCGGCCAAGCTGGCATCCTGGCCGAGGTGTAAACTCACATAAAAGAATCACTGGCAAGTTCTCTTCCGCTCCTTTGTCCGTCCTCCAGGCGGGAGGGCATGCTATGCTTGGGCCATTTGAGGTGGCGAATGAGATGGGCAGAAACATTCAAAACGTTTCAAACGTTGCATTGCTAACAACTCAGATCCAGAATGTCTACGATATTGTTCTCGCTACAATGAACCTTTCACTAAGCCCGAACTTGCCTCTGTTCAACGCAACCTGCGTGATGTTTCCAATGGTCCTGACAGGGTCAACAGCGAAATGTTGCGGCATCTGCAGTCATGTGCTAAGGATGTTTTATTGACTACTTTTAACTCGATATGGGCCATGTGCAACTATTATACCGATATTGCTACTTGGAAACAGTGGGCAAGACTCACTGCAGTACAATCACATTTCTGACGTCTTATCTCTGCAATCTGAGGAAGTGAATGGTGAGCGCTCGATGTGGATGGTATGTGGCATATACCAACACATTTACAAACTTAGTGTGGTTTTAGGAAGAATCGCTGCACAATAGACCACCTTGTGTCACTTGACACTGATGTTCGTTCTGCTTTTATGAAGGAACACCACCTCGGGCAGTACTTCATGGCATATAAGGTGCATTTGACACCACTCGGCGAGACACGGCATTCGTTTGGAAGTGTATGAATGCGGCCTCCGCGGCCCAGTGGTCACCTTTATCAAAAAACGTTTCAGCAAATCGACGGTTTGAGTTCACTCTGGCAGCGAGCTTTTTGACTGGTTCCTGCAGGCAAACTGTGTCACGCAGGGCAGCGTGCTTAATGTGCCACTGTTTGCATTAATGATCAACGATATTACCTCTGCACTGCAGCGCTCCATCTCTTGCTCTCTATCCTCTCTCCTCTCTCTCTCTCTCTCGCTCTCGCTCTCGCTCTCTCTCTCGCTCTCGCTCTCGCTCTCGCTCTCTCTCTCTCTTTGTAGTTGACTTTGCAGCCTGAACTTCAAGCGCATCTACACCGGCAATGCAGAAAGGGCTGCAGCTCCTTGTCCTGTGTTTGGGGTGATGGGGAAATAGAGATGGTTTCCGCTTTTCTTTAGGTAAGACGGTCGTCATGCACTTCTGCAGACTTCAAACATGTGGAAGCGTGGAAATTCGTTGGCGCAAATGAGCAATTCCGACAAAACCGAGAGCCAAGTGTTCAGAGAAATATTAGCGACTTGTTTGATGTGTATTGTTATGATATGCAGCTTCAGGGCCATGTTAGGGCACCAAAGCATGTCAGGTCAACTTCATGCAAGGTCGATGGAACCAAACTAGATAAACTGAAAAATTGCCATAATGCAAATGATGGTCATGCGTTTCATCGTGTCATGCCCTTCTGAAAACTACTGTTTTATCATTGCTGTAAATCTAAGTGTTTCCATATTGCATTCATGTATAGCCCTTTCTTCGTGAAACTGATTGCGCTGGGCCGGCCACCCGGTCAGTCGGGCGGGCTCTGTTGACGGTAGCGAGAACTTACATTTATTAAGTGCTAATATATAAGTGCCCTGGGGTCAAATGCGGCATCTATCATCTTTATTGCATCATTAATCATGTACAAAACATCAAAGCCCATTTTGGAGCATTCAATCACCATCGCAGCCATCCACAACTATGTCAAGCCAAGCCACGCAAAGAAGCAGAATGCAACATAGTTTACCTCATTTAGCCTTGAATATATAGACATAAGGTCATGAAATTTACACACGATAGATTTCACCGCCGTATACATCTACCCTGAAAATATCGTTACAGTAGCTTAAATAGGAAACGAAATATTCTGGGTTGGTATCCACCCTCCCCTTCCAGTGTGCGATTTTTTAAGGGCCCCAAGGCGCGTGTCAACAGGAGCAGAAAATACGATGTCATCACTTTCCAAAATATATGTTTGATGTTTCTACTTTTTGGCATGATCCGGAACTTGTATATGCCAACGCAAATCATAGTTTTCCAAGTATGAAAAGTTAATGGCATGCGATCAAATAATGGTCTCACTTCTTGCAAACATTTCGACCAGTAGCATACCCCAACGTTGCAATGCTCTCTTATGCATAGCTAACATTCTGCACAGCGTGCAGTCTGACGTACCAGGATACCTGGTATGTCAGGTGAATAGGAGAAAACGGACGTGATAACTAAGAATGTAGAACATATGAGAAATCATTACATGAATGCATGAGTAATGCATGAATAAGGAATTAATACATGAGCGAATGCATGATGAAGTTGTGAACATAGGAACTGCTTCACATAGATAGCCGAGAGTGCGTCCAAATGACCGAATCGAGTTCTAGAGCACCTCCTTGCAAACAATTTGGCAAGATTTCGCCATTCCATGTTAAAATAAGTATGAGGAACTGCAAGGGTCAATCGATGTACGCCACTATTGGCTATAACTTTCATGCACGCATTTGAGACAGATTTTCTGAGCTCTGTGCGCGACAAGCCAGTCATGTACTTGCGGTACATTTACGACATGCTCGGAATCTGGACCCACGGATTGTGTAAGCTGATGGTTTTTACACATGTACCAACCAACACCACCCAGACACATCATTATTACTGGAGCACAGTATGCACTCCAAATCCATACCTCTCCTTGATATGTATTTCTTAGTTCAACCGGATGGCTCTTATACAACGGAGCTCTACTTAAGGTCTATTGTATCACGTATCACGCTTCATTATCATTCAGCTCATCCAATGTAAACCAAATTGGCAGTGCTCAGCATTGAGATGAAGCGGGCGGCTGGAGTCTCATCGGACCCAATCTCACGTGAGCACAGCCGATCAAAAATAGCACACTGGTTCTTTATGAAAAAGGTTATCCTCAACAGAGGGTCCAACAAGACGCGCACAAGGCCCTGCGTGGAGCAATATACGACGGCGTGTGATCAGCAAAAATGTACTGAAAAATAGAACCTAAGAATATCACTACATTAGGATACCATACATCGATGATAACTTATGTAAAACCGTTCACAAAATTATATGGTCATCAACTTTAGACCACTTGAGGATGGCGTGGATGAGTGGGAAGTCCATAACATATGCGCTGACAAGTCCGGCATTGCATAGCCCCCACCATGTCCCGTAGGGAAGAAAATATGCCACACTTGCATAAATGAGCTTAATGGGCGATATACAATGAAATAAGTAACTTGCAACGAAATATGCATCCTGTGCCCAAATCGGTTTTACATTGAGGGCATAACAAAGAGGGGCATAACAAAGAGGGGCATAACACGGATTTAGCGACCGTCTAGGGGATGCTCGTCACCGTCGACGTTTTACACCCATAAGGTAGCATGTGGTCACAAACCATCAGCACATGAAATACGGGTGACGAATGTCAATCGTATGGTAGACGTTTTGGACACGACGAACGCCAATGCAATTCTCAAGATGCATTAATCGATGTGCATTCGTGACCACAAACCACCGGTAAACACGCAAACTACGTCGTGGCATGTCTTACACCAGGCATCGGTATGTCAGATTACACGCTGTGCTGAGGGATGGCCATGTATGAGAGATGATTACAAATATTGAGTGTGCTACTTGGTGAGCTGCGTAAGAAGTGCTGTCATTATTATGTCACATGCCATTAATTTTGATGCCATAAAGCCGTTATTTGGATTAATGTCAAGGCCTATCGAGTCAGGTTGAACAATAACGTCAGCTGCTGGGGTGTCGTTTAGCTACAGATATGACGCGTGTGACGATTGTGATCGATATAAGCTTTTTGTTTGTGCGCGTACCAATTGAACCAAGTAAAGTGCAACATTTTGTGGCAATAGCAACATAGCTTTCGCCAAAGAAGCTTCGAAACCCATCGATCAACCGGATAGTTTACTTCAGGCAAATTCACCGCTAGAAAACCATATAGGGCGTACGTACTACCACGCCAGCCAATTTCCTGTGGGACAGACTTGACATGTGAATATACATACAGCTGCGTTGTATGGAGTTGCGTTTCACGAAAGGTATTCTTTCTATTGTCACTATTGCTCCATCCTGTTGCAAGGTCTTCGACACCACGTGGCGCCGGGAAATTCTGGAAAAGAAATCGCCAGCATGGGATCCGTGGACAAATTGGAATCTTTTTAGAAGACTTTCAATGGCAAATCGTTGTTTCCTGTAAGAAACGGAAACTGCCTCTCAGATTGTTTTGCCCATGAAAATCGAGTCCCAAAAAGGAGCGTTCTAGGCGCTACCCTTTTCGGGATCATGCTAGATGATATTAGGGATTCACTTCCTCGGAACGTGGGACAATTTCTATATGTTGATGATTTTGCAATATGGTCGTGTTCCTCACGGACACCGCCGATGGAAAGACGGCTGCTACTAGCCGTCAAATGTTTGGAGAAGTGGGGCAGTACGAATAGTTTCCGGTTCTCCACACAAAAAAAGTTGCCATGCATTTTTGTCGCCGCCGTCACTGTCCCAACATGGACATCCTACCTTACGGGCAGACGTTACCGGTGCAACTGGTAGTCAGATTTCTAGGAGTGGAGTTTGGCATGCGTTTGACATACCGGCATCATCTTAAAACGTTGCGAGATAAAAATCAGAGCCCTGCAAGGCTTAAAATGTGCGGATCTTGCAACCTATGAAGCAGATCGTGTAACGCTGCTTTTGTTATATCGATCGCTTATTCGATCCAAACTTGGCTACGCATGTTTCATTTATGACCATGTGTATGTTGCATTTGTAAGTGTATGTTGCTATAGCTTACGAAGAGAACACTTTGATGCCAGGACCGTGTATTTCTCAGCGATTCGCGGTAACCATACTGGCCCCCGCACAGCCCACACCCTCCTAGGTCAACTCGCCACCACTCCCGCGCTTCCGACACCCCCGATCGCTGATTGGTCCATCCCGCACACGCCCCACCACGCCACGTATCCGGCCGGCCCTCCCGGTCACGAAATCGCCGCACTGGATGAATCATCTGCATAGTACCAGTGCCACCTCACATACATCCTGGGGCTAGTACCAGTGCCACCTCACATGCAATCTCACTACATCCCCCCATGATCTCAAACATCATTAACCCACATCACTCGACACGCCATCCGTACCACGCAGTCGTGCCCTCCGGCGGGGCGCAGCCCGCCACCCGTCCAAATCTATGTCCAGCGTTTCGTCCGGCGCATACGTCGCGTCGCGCGGATCAGTCACTGTCAGGTCCAGGTCGTCCAGCGAGTAGTCGGCCAGTTCGTCGGCGGGGGCGTCAGGCGGGCGCACCGGGGCCGGTCGCTCCGCTCGCGGAGGCGCGACGTCGCCCGACAGGCCAGGCGTCGCCACCCCCTGTTGGCCGCCGGACCACACCACTGCGCGGACAGCCGGCCGGGGCGACAGTGGACGGGGCAGGGGCCTATCCCACTCCGTGGCGCCGTAGTCGTCGTCACTGTCGCCGTCGTCGTCGTCCCCGGCATCCTCCGCCACGGCGCGAACACCGTCGTCCACCCGCCGCCGCACACAGCGGACGTGCCAGGGGCGATCATCCACCTCGATCAGGAGGGCCGGCAGCAGCCGCGTCACGATGCCCTCGCGCGACCGGTCCGTGCAATGCGTGGGCGCGCCGCGCCGTCGCAGCCACACCAGATCTCCACGCTAGAGCGAGGCGTCGACCAGCTCGGTACGCATCGCGTCGGGCCGGACGGTGGTGTTAATCGGCAGCTCACGACCCGCATATATGCGTGCAGGCGAGAGTCGGGAGCGGTGGCGGTGTTCGCGCCGTCCAATGGTGTCGTGTTGTAACGATGCACCGCCTCCGCGATGGAGCAGGCCTGTCGAGCTGTCATCACCTTCACCGTCCGGTGGTGGCGCTCGACGATGCCGTTCCCGCCCGCCTCATACACCGCCCGGAATCCCAGCTGCAAACCCCACTGCGCCGCGAGTGCTGCCATGCACTGGCTATGAAACGCGGTAGCATTATCCAGCAATATTTCATCGGGCGCGCCGCGCTCCAAAAACATCGTATGGAGATGTCCCGCGATCTCGCCCGCTGTCACGTTACGCAACTTGCGCCACAGCCCGAAACGTGACGGTCCACAGTCGACTACCGACAGGTACACCACGTTCCGGTTGTGTACCACGTCGATGGCCAGGCGCCGCCAACAGTCCGGCACGCTCTGGTGCCCATGGTCCCATCGGACCGGCATCGAGTCAATCGATTGGCACATGTTGCAGGCTCGAACCACCTCTCGTACCGCTGGCCGCGACACCCGCGTTTCACGGCACAGCCGCCGCGCGTGCCACAGAGTACGCCGCACCCCTTGATGTCCGCAGCCCTCGTGAACCGCCCTGATCCACTCGGGCTTCGCGTCGGGCGGTGGGTCAATGGCGGCCACCACGGCCGGCGCATCGTCGCCAACCTCATCGGTCGAAGCCGAGTCGTGCAGCCACTCTTTCGCCACATGGATAAGGATGTCCACCGGGTTGTCGACGGACCGCACAAGACCGATCGTCATGGACAGCTGGAACTCCGCTACCAGCTGCCGGATGACGTCGATCCGTCTGCGAATTAACATCTCCCAGTGTGCCTTAGTGCGCAAGCGCGAGCGGCCACTCAGCGCGTCATCAATCCATTTGTGCACGGTGGCAGAGTCAGTGCGGAGATCGACGGTACTGACCCCACATGCAGATATAAAATTGAAAGATTGATAGATAGATATAAAATTGAAGGATACTGACCCCACAGCAAGATTGATACCGCTAAGCGCCGCGTCGAGCTCCGCCATATTAATGTGCATAGCGGCCTGCGACTCCGGTCTCAGCCAACTCGCGTCTTCCACGACGGCGCCGTCCGCGTTGGCCACCACTACGCCCGCCGCGAGCGAGCTGGCGTCCGTCCAGACGACCAACTTGTCTCCGTCCATACACCAGGGGCCGTGGGCCGGGTCAGCCTCGCTCAGCCGAGCTGCCACCTGGTCGACCTGGCCGCGCAACGCCTCGTCACCAATCGGGTCGTCCCACCCGGTCGACAAGGCGTTGGCGCGTCGCTTGAGCCACGCGACCGCCGGCCTGAGCCAGCCGACCACGGGCATATGCGACACCAGTCGGCCGCATCAGACGAACACTGCCCGACGAGTGAGCACCGCCGGCGGGGCCGCCACCGGATTGTCACGCCGCCAGTGGAGCGCGCCCTCTTGATTCGGGCTCACGCGGAGCCCGAGAAGGCGCGTCCCGGCGGCCGCACGGTCCGGTGGCTTGCACGCCAGGCCGTACCTCGCGAAATGCGCCACTACGTAGTCTGCATTGACGACGCTCTCGTCCACCAGCTGATCATCTACGTAGGGCAACACGCCGCGGGGCACGTCCCGATTGCGGAGTAGTACAGCTTTCACGACGGCCTTCATCACGAGCGGGGCGATGTTGAGCCCGAAGCTGATCCGTGTTAGACAGTACCGCTGTCCGCGAACCTTGACCGTCTGATACGGTCACAGCCGTCTGTCCAGCCGGAGCTGCAGGTACGCCCTGCGCAGATCAACGACCAAATCAACGACCAAATCAACGACCAAATCAACGATCAAAGACACGGGCGCCGTGTCGTCGCCAGCGTCGCAGCTGGTCGACACAGACGTCAGCTTCGGCGGTGTGCGCAAGGACGTGATTGTTCAACTCGCGGTAGTCCAGAACGGGGCGCATCTTGCCCTTGTTCGGCTGTTGGACCGCCATCAACGGTATCAGGCCGCGCGCTGGCCCATCCGCCCCCTCGTTGTATAACCGCAGCCAGCCCTCGGCAACCCGTAAGTCGAGCTCGGCATAGTACGCCGCGCGCGCTGCCGCCAGCACCGCGTACTGCGCGGTCCGGTTCCGCAGGCGTGCCGGTCCGACGTCCGTCGCCCACTTCCAGGCCACCGTCCAGGCCGCAACCCGCGCATCAAAACGCGCCACGAAGTCCGCGGCATCCACCTGCACATCCTGTGCCGCCGCCCCGACCACCGCGGCATCCACCTGCACGCTCCGTGCCGCCGCCGCCGCCGTGCAGACCCCCACGTCTGACGCGGCCCGCACTACGACGCCTCCCAGCGCCGTCACCCAGGTCATGCCCATGATCATGTCTACGCCCAGTGGTCTGTCCGGCACCACCAGGGTCACGAGCGTAACCCGCTTGCCCTGGTAGGCCACCACCACACGCGTGACGCCGACGCACCTCAGCGTCCCCTCATTAACGGCGCGTAGCAGCACCGACCGCGGCTCCCACGTCGAGCAGCACCCGACGTAGATGAGCACATCGGTACATCCCGAGCACATCACAGTGCCCGACGTGCCACGCCGTCCACAGACATTTCCACCACTGGGAGCGCGCTCACACCTCCGGAGACGGCGCTTGCGCTGACGCGCCCCCGGCGAAGTTTCCCACTCGTCGCGGGCAGGCGACCGCGAAATTTGTATATGTATGTTGCATTTGTATGTGTATGTTACATTTGTATGTGTATCTTGCATTTGTATGTGTATGTTGCATTTGTATGTGCATGATGCATTTGTACGTGCATGTTGCATTTGCATGTGCATGTTGCATTTGTATGTGTATGTTGCATTTGTATGTGCATGTTGCATTTGTATGTGCATGTTGCATTTGTATGTGTATGTTGCATTTGTATGTTCGAGTGCCGTGAGGCCTGAGCAGCAACAGGGCAGAGCAAAAGCAGCGGCAGGACAGACTGTAGAGGCAGTAGAGCCAAAGGTGGCAGAGGCCGCAATCCCTGTCCGGGAGATGATATTTATATGGAAAACCCGCGTTGATTTATTCTGCCAATTGTTAGACAATCGGTGAATCTTTCTTCTGAAGATTGAAATATGTCAGTCTCAATTGGCCAGTGGTCACGAAAGGTCACGAAGTAAAATTTCACGAGGTCATCGTCTCAAAATCAAGTATTTTAACAGATTCTCTCATCAGTGCATTGGTTGGCCTTCTGCGCTCTGAAAAATGTATCAGGAAATGAATTAACGTCTCATGGTGTATGAGATGCAAGCCGAGGAAGATGACTACTTTTGGCGACTTCTCAAAACTGCAGGCTCTATAACTCAACACCCGTTGATCGGATCGGCCTGCAAATTGCATAGGCGATAAAGCCGCCCTGGTAGCTCAGTTGATTAGAGCGCTGGCCTGCACTGGTCTCCCCTGTACTGGCAACACAGGGTTCGAGTCGCTTCGCGCGCTCGCATTTAGTCCCCGGCCGGGAGTGTCAGTTGGCAGCTGGTCCAATAAGGCCGGGGACTAGCTTCCGGGCGGCCGTGTCGGTGCATTGGCGGCACGCTAAACTTTCGGTCTAAATTCTGCCGTTGAACTGGAGTTCATTGATCGGGTGGTGGGGCCAGGGTTCACGCAACAAGCTCTGCTTAGCAATATAACCCTGGTTCCTCAAACCACCCCAACAACAATTCGAATTAAATATATATTTTAAAAATAATATCAGCGTCTGGTTACCATATGGACCAATTGTTATTGAAATCTGAAAGGTGAGGGTGTCATTTTGGGCACTGCACTGGTCAATCTGTGGTGAAACACCCCAGCTGTCAACTAAGTCGTAATGTCAGACCGCTTTGGGTAGGGAGTCATTTTGAGTAGGGTGTCACTGAGTGGGGAGTAGTCACGTTGAATATGGAGTCACGTCAGGTGAGAGCAGTCATTCTGATAATAGAGTCACGAGTCACGATGAGTAGGGAGTAACGTTGTGTAGGAAGTCATATTGAGTAGGGGGTCACGTTGAGGATGAAGTCCCATTGAGTAGGGAGTCACGTTGAGCAGGGAGTAGTCACACTGAGTAGCCCGACTAACGCTGAGCTTTAACCATGCAGTCGGGCAGGCAGGTTGCCTATCCTGTTGCTGCTCGTTGCCCGCTTCTAATGTCCAGTAACACAGACTAGTCGACAGCTCTTTGAACCAAGTTATCGCGAACCGGTTATTGAGGTCTAGCCAGATGTCACAGACGTCTGATACCGCAGACGTTCTGGGGCTGTCAGCAGTCCCTGGCATTGTTCGATGTGTGCTACGTGACAGCCATAGGATGCGCCGGGCGATTGCACCGATTTGACTTGATCGGATGTGACGTGCTGGGATATGTAATGTGGTGGCGACTTTCAACTTTAGTTACAATATTTGCTGGGGTGGCTCCACGGAGCGGGGTCCCGCGCTCAGCTCATTATTGCATGCAGCGCGACACCACATCTCGACGTGGGGACGCAAGATTAACGACACAATTTAAGTGTAAAGTTCCGCCATTGTTCGGCCACTGCCTCCCTGTTGTCGCATCTCCGTCCTTATCGGCTTCACTGCCAGCTGAGCGCGTGAGACGACTGGAGCTCTGCCTTTCCAAGACGGGGAATTACAGGCCACAAGGCGCGAACCGGCATCTGTGTTGGCACGAGGCAAAATTACAGACATACATAGCAGCACAGACAGTATGGCATATACATGTGCATGTATGCATGTTCATATATATACATATATATGTATACATACACACACACATATATATATATATATATATATATATATATATATATATATATATATATATATACATATCATAGACGTAGGAACAGGGGGACAGGGGAAATGGCCCCCTCACTTTTCAAAGGGGGGCAACAACGGTAGCTGGGCCTCTGAAAATCACTCCAGTGAATCGACAGATCGTTCCGGGGCCCCAAAAGTCTTATAGGGAACACCCAATGAATGAAACCGGGGCAACGCCAAAATAGTCCGGACATGGAAAATCACTCCAGTGTCCTGGCAATCGCTCCAAGACGTCAAAATATGTGCCTTCCAAAACCTGTCGAGGCCACTACAACTAGCGATAGGCATCCCAACAAATGATGACATGGTAAAAAATCGCACATAGACCCAAAAACGTCGCGACAATACCCTTGGAAATCACACAAGGGGTCAGCAAAGTAGCGCCAGAGCCCCACAAGTATCAGCTGGTTTCCAAAAAAAAATCAATTCCTACTCGTAATGTCACTGCAGGCACAAGCATTGCGTAAAACACCAAAACTGCATCGGGCGTCGGAACAGAAGCACTTGGGAACACTGAAAAAGGAGCCACTGGGATCCCGAAGAATCGTAACGGGGCCCAAAAACATCGCACAGGAGGCTTACAAAAATAGAAGCCGACTCCACAAAATCGCATAAGGACTACATCGAGTTGATCTGAGGACCGAACAGATTCAGAACAGGTCCCGAGGAAAGTTCACCTCAGGGCCTTTCTACTCTGAAGGGTACAATCGGCTGAAAAACCTCGTTAAGCAGCCGCAGTGGCATACCAAAGGAGGAAAATGAGTCCTTCTTTCCCATTCTGAAGAGGGTGGCTCCCAAAAACCCAATGATATTCATTATATATAAATTGCATATGATTTATGACCGATAATTAAAAACAAAACAATTAATGGCTATAAATAAATGCAGCGGGCACCAAAAACAAATTTGCACCGTGTCAGACAATTTTCGCCGGGAACGCCGAAATCGCGCTGGGCCCAGGTAAGTACAATGCGCCCCGTGAACTAGCGCCAAACTCCTTAAATATCGCGCTTGGGGTCCACATTTCCTGTCGGTAGGTCTCATAAATTCTAGTTGGCTCATAACAAAATCCCCCTGTGGCTCCTGAAAATTGGCGTCGATGGTCCCAAATAAGCACTGCGCGGCCTCAAAAAGGCTTCGGGACCCGATAAGAATCAAGCCGGAGCCCTCCAAAATAAAGATAGATTCCGGAAAATATATGCCCGAGCCAGGAAACTCGCTCCTAAGCTCAAATATATCACCAGATCCCGTAACAAATTCCATACAGCACGAAAATCGTACACGAAAATCGTGCATCTAAAATGGCGGTGGAACACGAGAACATGTCGCCGAGGTCCAAAAACAGGCCCTGGCTCGGACTTTACATAATTCAGAAGTGACCAAAAATTGCATCGGGCCACCATGCGCATGGGTCGGAAAATACGCGACGGGACCCCGGGAAATTATACCGGAGACCACATTATCGTGTTGGGGTCCCACAAATTTAAGCGAGGAATCCCCCCAAATAAACACAGCCGGACCCTAAGAGCACAATTAGAGGAGGGAACTGACCGGGCCCTTCAACGCGTACGGAGTTTGGTAAAATGTGTCGTGGCCTTAAACCATGCGTTGCAGCTCTATATAAACGCGCCGGGAGCTAAAGAAGCACACAACGAGGCCATCAAAGCAGACCGGGGGCTTGAGACCGCATTGGTCTCAAAAGCAGGCTGGGTCCTCAAAAATCGACATGGTCGAAGTGGCGGATATTCTAAGGCTAAATATGTGTACTACAGAGATGATTGGGGTGACTGATCACCCGTGGATTGGAGTTAGGCCATGAGGGCGAACGCCATACCATATATTTTTATTTATTGCGTTTTTCTTTTCCCCAGTCTGTTAGCCTGCCCATCTTAGTCTGACACACACCGGATCAAATAATTTTCGACCAATGATCACCCGCCTTTCCCGTTTCCCATCATCTTCAGTATCAATCATGATGCTTACGTTGCCATGGGCCAACGAATAAGTAAGTTTCGTTTTCACTTATTCTTTCTTTTCACCAACATCGGTCAACATTTACAACGGAGAACATCTGAAAGACGTATAGCACTATATCATGGAAACTGTGGTGCACCACATACCCCTCAGTGAGGCTGTAATGAGCTTGCACCCCGCGCACGCTCCAACATAGCGGAAGTTGAAGACATTTGGATCGAAAAGATATAGCAATGCTAATGGTTCCAATCGCAGCAGGAAGATAAACCAATTATTCCATTATTACAAAGAATCCATCAGTCATGGAAAGAGTTCCAGGAGTGTGAAATTGAAAGTACTCATACTGAGATGATAGTTTTTTTATTCAGTAGCACATGTTGCTGTTGGTCATAGGCACCCAAGGGAGCCTGCCCCCCTTCGCTTTTAATTTTGTGTGTTCATTACTAAATGTATCGGGTTCTCTATCCAAAAGTGCTCAACCATGTTACTGCGCGAAATTCCTGGATGCGCCCCTTCCGCTGACCCTGGCCCCGAACTTTTTGAGACGTCCCTACGCCTATGATATATATATATATATATATATATATATATATATATATATGTGTGTGTGTGTGTGTGTGTGTGTGTGTGTGTGTGTGTGTGTGTGTGTGTGTGTGTGTGTGTGTGTGTGTGTGTGTGTGTGTGTGTGTGTGTGTGTGTGTGTATGTGTGTGTGTGTGTGTGTGTGTGTGTGTGTGTGTGTGTGTGTGTGTGTGTGTGTGTGTGTGTGTGTGTGTGTGTGTGTGTATGTGTATGTGTGTGTATGTGTATGTGTGCATGTGTATGTGTGTGTGTGTGTGTGTGCATACTAGCACATAGCGTATGACATATATTGCCTGCACCATAATGCTAAGGCACACAAGTCATCTGAGCTCTTCAGACCCATCATGGCATCTCGAATACCTACACCTACTTTGCAACTTCCCAAGAAACTAGTCGCATTAGTTTCGATGTATCTACTGGCTACGCAGGCCAGTGCACAAAAGAGTTCATTGACATACTAAAAACAGGACCGCTGGTTTCTCTAGACGTTCAAAGCCTTTTTACTGACGTGCCTGCCGCTAAAGCCAGTTAAATAAGCCTTGACTATATACACCATCATGCATCTTCCGCACCGTCCAAGCTACCTCAATCAGTGCTGGAACACATATTTCGAGCTTTCACATCAAAGGCTCCATCTGGGCATCCAGGAGGCAGGCGCTGTTTACAAGTTGATGGGACGGTAATGGGTTGCCGATTTGGTGCGCTATTAGCCCAAGCGTACACGTGGCAGTTGAACAGAAAGTGTTATGGTCCGGTCGCAGCCCCGGATGCTGCACGTCAGCTGCACCGAACGCTCAGTGACGCTAAGTGGTAGGCGTTCGGCTGCCTTTCGGTTTGTGAAGCAACACTCACCTCTAAGTGCAACACTTGCGAGGTGAGTGCTTCGTGCGGCTGGGACCACCCTGACACACGCGCGAACGGCCTCAGCTGGCGCCGAGGGACGGCCGCTGCAGGTCTGAGCTGGCGCTGAGGGCCGGCCGCTGCAGGTCGGAGCTGGCGCCGAGGGACGGCCGCTGCAGGTCGGAGCTGGCGCCGAGGGCCGGCCGCTGCAGGTCGGAGCTGGCGCTGAGGGCCGGCGCTGTAGGTCGGAGCTGGCGCTGAGGGTCGGTCTCTGTAGGTCTGAGCTGGCGCTGAGGGACGGCCGCTGCAGGCCCGCTATTGACCAGGGGAGTACGACCCCCACCCGTCCCACTGGCCATCTGTATTTTTTTTATAGCTTCTACACGGCTGGAAATATGAACTTGCACCTTTTACTATGTTTTCCCGGCCAATTCTGCATTTCCTGACAAAAGAAGCTTCTCGAAGTTAAATTACGTAGTACAAACGCATGTGATCCGATTTCTAGCCTGTGCATAGCGATTTATGCTCGCTCGTAGAAAAGCAGATGCATGCAAATTTATATTACAAAATGTATGTAGCAGAGTTGTTTACAGGTAGTGTAATCTGAACCCTATTAGCTGCACAAAAGCTACAGCTGCCAATGAGGGTTCAGCAATTCAAGTTAGGCAAGTCATTGTGAAAGGCAGTAAAAGGCCAGTTCGTTTTCAGTCAAAGGGTGGTTGGTCAATGAAATAGGCTGCATGTTGCCCCCATAACCTAAGTAGTTATCAAAATGCGGATGAGTGTAGTGTCAATCTTGACATCGTCGATAGCCGCCCAATTGGTCTTACTGCGCTACAAAATTTGTATGAAGTATATATGAGGGATTAATATATATTGCTCAGAACGACACTTCAGATCCAACCATCCATCCACCCATCAGCACAAAGTGCTGATGGGTGGATGGATGGTTGGATGCCACCCGAGCAGACACAAAGTGGCGTCTACATTCGTCAGCAGAAAAGGGCACGAAATCATTATATGGCGAGGAGTGAGCTGGCGAAGAGTGGCATAAGTGTGGAGTCCTCCATCGTAGATAAAACAGGCGTAGTCTAGTTTAGTGCCTATCAGTGAGCGATTCAGCAGAATAAGCCGACAAATCCCTTTCGGCTTCATAGCTAGTGTGAGAAACACACTTTAACACACCTCTTTCGTTTTCGTACGATGCTTAGTTTGGATTATAAAGGGGGGGGGGTTACTAACCGCCCCCCCCCGACACAGGATGTGAGGATCTAACCGAAAAAACGGCGCGCGTTAACCCCGTCTCTCCGGTCAGATCCTCACACCCGTCTCTCGAGGGTGGATAGTAACCCCCCTCTAAAATCCAAACTAAGCGTCGCACGAAAACGAAAGAGGTGTCATCGGAAAGCGCTCGATCAGTAGGGCCTGTATCCACCCCCAAAACAATTTTTCCCCAAATGTGACGTCACTTGTGGCTATATTTGCACTACTTTTCATGACATACATTATGTTTTTGGCTTTTGGGAGTTAATTTTTGGGGATATTTTAGAAACAATAGTAATCAGAACAGGGCAGCGAAATGGACCAGGGCCATACAAAATTTGTGTCCCCCTAATTTTGTTTCAATTTCAAATTTGTGTATTGTCAGGTTTTCTTTAATTTTCCTTTTAATTTTCCAGTGGGTAGAGCAGACCGAGGAGCGTTGCTGGAAGTTAACTTGCACTAATGAAAAAATGCTTACTTTAGCCAGAATCGTCCATTCGAATTCTAATAGGCAAATATGCAAAATGAATAAGTAGTTAAAAAGAGAAGAAAACAATCAAAAATGTGTCCCATACCTTTTGTTCCATCCCTAAAGATAAGCAAACGCTCAAAGTGTCACTAAAATATCTGTGTCCGTTAAAGCGTGACGGCTGGTTGAACTTTCTTGGCGGTGATCTCCCTTGACCTTGACTAACTCGTTGACCGTAGATGACCTGACTTAACTTTTTCCAACAGCATGCCTAATTGATGTGGGAAAAGGTATGCCAAGTTTTGGCGCGTTGTCGCGCACCGTTCGTTCACTATCTGCGAAAAACCTGAGGGGGGGGGCGGTTGAAGACCCCCCGAGATGGCACGGGTTAACACACGATGGCCTAAAGGATATCATTTGCCTGATGGATGTTTGCCGTGTGGTGGATAAGGATTCCCCACCTTGTATGCACGATGTTTAGGCTGGAGGCGATAGAGCAAAGGTGCAGCCAAATTTCTAGCCGGTGTGATCTTCGACGGTATGCATGCACCGAAGTTACATGACGCCGACTGTGGTTCCAGCCAGCACTAGCTTGGTATCTCGACCCTGCAGTGAATAGCGCCCACGAGCGACACGGTTTGAGCCGAAGGGCATGCTTTGCGTTTGTGACTGACGACTGCGATACTGAGTAACAGACTGCGACCCTGACCCACTGACTGGGCCGGTGGCTAGCAGACTGCGACCCTGAGCCACAGACTGGGGTAGTGACCCTGAGCCACAGACTGGGGTAGTGACCCTGAGCCACAGACTGGGGTAGTGACCCTGAGCCACAGATTGGGGTAGTGACCCTGAGCCACAGACTGGGTCGATGACCAGCAGACTGCGACCCTGAGCCACAGACTGGTCCGGTGACCAGCAGACTACGACCCTGACCCACAGACTGGGTCGGTGGTCGGCAGACTGCGACCCTGAGCCACGGACTGGGCCGGTGGTCAGCAGACTGGGACCCTGAGCCACAGCCTGGGTCGGTGATCGGCAGACTGCGACCCTGAGCCACAGACTGGGTCGGTGATCGGCAGACGGCGTCCCTGAGCCACGGACTGGGACGGTGGTCGGCAGACTGCGTCCCTGACCGGCCGGCACCCGATCCCAGTCGCAGCCGGGCCTGGTCAGGGCGTGTAGAGACGACGGGTCGATCACCGCTCAGGCAGTCTGTCAACAGAATAAGAGGCGCGAGTGGCTGGACGGCGTGGCAATCGACTCCGCCCGCAGACGCCGGAGAGCGCGAGGATGCAGACCGGAAAGGTAAGTGATGCAGATAGTGAGGAAGGAAGGAACTGAGGCAGTAAAAAGAGAGGGGAGATGTATAGATAAAAGCTAGATTGACAAAGAATAGGGGAAGGAATGAAAAAGAAAGAACGAAAGTGGTATGATTCCTTGATTATCACTGGCATAGGAGGCTCAGTAATTTGTCTCGTTCTCTTTATCTTTCTTCACAGCATATTCACGGGTTCACCTACCTCACCTGACGACCCCTTCAGCTCACCTGCGCCAACTCTTTCTGTGTCATGATTAATGTTGTAACATTCTGCTCCATTTCAGGCAGTCCTTTTTCATATTGGCGACCATCACCGCTGCTTTTGTGATACCAAAGAAAAGCAGGTTATTGTCCTGCTCATGAGGATTCCATTTCGACCGATCTGGAACCAACTTTCACTACTTCATAGTATTGTTATATGGTCAGTGGCGATGGTGGTGTCTTGTTATAAAGAATGTGTATATATTTTCGAAGCTTCTCCCAGCCGAATGAGGGTCCCTAAAATATACCTGTCGTTTCGAGAATACGTACTTCTTGCAGGGCACAGGAGACATGCCGAACGTTTAGACTCACCAGAGTTCAAACTTCGCAATAATGTCAACAAGGAGATGTGGATGCCATGTAGATAATTATCAAAAAGAGAAAGATTGCCCATATAACTGCAGCACCCCCACCTAAATATATTGGCCCTGACCCCTAAAGGAGGTAAAACCACACATTTATGGGCGAGATGGCAACTGGACTTCTGGGGTACCCGGAAAGGACCCTCGTTGGGAGGTAAGGACTCCGCTATGAAGAGTACAGAAATTATGAAAGGAGTTACATAGAGACGCGACTCGCAAACTTGATGCATAGGGTTGAAATTCTACCAGAAGACTTGATGCAGAGTATGAAGCATATACCAAGCAGAGTTTGCATTAATGACATATCAGCAATTTCATTAAAAGATGGCGCTTCATAACAAATGCTTACAGTCGGTAGTTACTCAACGGAACTGTCCTACCAAGCTGTCCAACGAAATCTGTGCGACACAGATTGTCTTCTAAATGCCAGTCGTTAAAGCTAGTGCCTGTCCGAGCACCAGGAAGGTCGCCGGGCGCACATGGCAGCTGTTGAAATTGTCGACTGGCCTCGGCGCGAATATTCTCCACACGTCGAGTATGTGCCAAGCGTGCCTGGGTAGGTCGGCGAGTATTGCCATGGTGCGACCGTCACGACCTCTATAGAAACCGGCCGTGCCGGATGCTAATGGGATTGGGCACGTGTTGGATGCTCTGCATTCAGCTCGGATCAATTCAAAGACGTGTTGTGCTCGCCGTCAGGTCCTATCGCGGTCCACGACAGGCGCACGCGCCTCATCGTCGTCGGCACCTCTCTTCCAGCAGATCCGTTCACGAGTCCAAGCCAGGAATGGCAACCCTAAAACGTGGTGTTTTGCTGTACTTACCAGACGATTTTACCGTTATTGCATGAACATGCATTTGTATTTCTAGAAGCGGTAGTCCAAACGGGTATTTACTGGAAACCGCTTAGACTTTGCCTTACCAAACACGCGCCCACTCATGAACACACCACAACCACACACATACCCGACACACATACACACCAACACACATGTATGCATACGCATATATATACATATACACACACACATATATATATACATATATATACTTATATATACATGCATACATACATATATATATGCACGTATTTGTGTGTGTATTTATGTGTGTATATCTATATAGGTACTATCCTACCTTGATATATTGAACACACCACACACACACCTACCCCCCCCACACACCAACACACATGCATGCATACGCATATATATACATACATACACACACACATATTTATTTATATATATATATATATATATATATATATATATATATATATATATATATATAGTACATATATATACATGTATATATACACATGTTCCTCACGTTCATGCATGTTGCGTTTCCCACCTTACATTAGTGCCCTACTATAGGGAAGAGTCTTGCGTAATTAAATGTCTCGTGGACTGCAGTGACTTATGTCGATCACCAAAGATGACAAGTTTCAATAAAGGATAAATGTAACTTTGAGAACTCAGGGCATGCCCTGTGACAAGATATCGGAGCAGAATTTCTGGCTTTGTAAGAACATTCTGACATATATTAAGGTTATGCGATTTATATAACGTTTATGTTAACCAAGTGGGTGTGACCATCAGGTCCCCAATATGACAGATGATGTCTATTATCAGATGTATTCATAAGGCTTGCTATATGAAAATTATTTCAATGGTGATGACGGCAATGGCCATCAGAATAGCATGGATCAACTAACGTTTATGTACCTGTCACTTCCCTCCTTCTCACTGAGCAAAAACAGTCCAACCGAAATTGGATTGAGATGACAGAGTCAAACTACGTAAAGCAACGGTGCAAATATAGCAATGATAATCGGTAAAGACGACACGTCTCTCATCAATTGGCACTAGTGAGGAAATACGTTCTGTTATAATCATAGTTCGAACTGACAACATTAGTTGCTGGGAGCGTTTGGGCTCCTTAGAGTGTCAGTATGAAGCGAAAAACGCTGACGAGTAGTAAAAACAGCTTCAGCGGCCGGCACCGACAGCTGACGATAACGGCTCTCGTCCCATATAGCGGAGACGACGAGCGACAGCTGCTCGATCGGAAAAGACGTAATTGATAGGGCTGGGCACACCATCTGGAGATTGGATATGCTCACTAGCGCGTGCAACAATGAAGCAATTCTGTGTGTGACCGGCAGCGAATAGATCATTAATATATTTTAGAAACAAAGAGGACTAGGATCACACGGACCTCTTGAGTTAGGTGGCAGTCTTGCGTTCTGGGTGAGGTTTTAGGTCTGACGTCCTATTTCAGGTAAGGCAGACACGTTCACAAAGTCATCTCAGGTCAATCGGGATCTATATACAATTAGCTATTTTTGCTTGATACGGCAGCCGTGCGCATACAAGCCAGCTGACGCACACATTGCCAGCGCCCGGTCTCCCGAAACGCACTCGGAATGGCTCACTTTAGAGCTTCTGAGATCCCAGCGAATCTTGCGGGACCGATACGGTGATGCTCCAACCTGTCGCAACATGAAAGCCACGTCCTCAATGCCCTCAGCACGAGCACTTTGCCTGACAGCCTCCACGAGCTTCAGAGAGCTGTGTTGCTGAGCGACTATTGAGCACGGCCGAAGCGCTGAGCTGATCATACATTCTAACTGGTCGCCCTCACGCTCTCTCCACGGCCTCGTCATCAAGCGGGTCTTGGCTTCAGCATGACTTACGACGTGGTGATCACGCTTTAGGGACACGAAAAACACATCGTCTCCCGAAAGATAAGTCACAAGCTAACTCCTGAATGTATCCTGGGCTCGCTTACATTGAGCCGAATTTCCTTTCCGTTATTGACGATCAAGTCGGTCACCTTTTTCAGGTCCATAACTGAGGACTCACTCGCGAGGTAGCCCTCAGGGATTTTCTCCACAGCCAACTGCAAACTATACTTAAACACATGAACACGTCTTTGCACTGGTTAACACGCGCCCTGGAGGGGAAGGGGGGTGAAATGCGCCCACCCATCCGTTTTTTCGTAGATAACTCCAGATTTTACCGGCCAATATGCATCATCGTTTGTGTATCTGCTTAGAAATGACCACCACGTTGTTCAGAGTAAGAAAAACGAAAATCGGCCTAACCTTTTCGAGTTAGGGGTCGTTAAAGTCAAACAATTTTCTCAGCGCCAGACACAAATGTCGGCGCTGATGCGCTTCCGGTATATTGGCAAAAAGGACGTGTTCTTGGCAACACTAGCGACTTGTTTGATGTATATTGTTATGCTACATTGTTTCGAAGTCATGTCAGGTCACCGAGGTCAAGTCAGGTCAAGTTCATGGCAGGTTAACACACGCCCTGGAGAGGAGGGCGAAATCCGCATTCCGATTCTTCCGATTTTTCGTACATAGCTCCATATTGTACCGGCCGATGTACGCCATTTGAGCGTGCCTGCTTAGAAATGACCAGCGCATTGTTTAGAGCAAGAAAATAAATTGGCCGAATATTTTTTCGAATTAGGGGCCGTTAGATTATGTTCATTTTGAAATCGCAGCGCCAGACCACAAGCATTGGCGTTGATGCGTTTGTCGTATATTGGCAAAGGGGAAGTGTTCCTGACAACAATAGCGACTCGTTTGATGCATATCGTTATGCTACATAATTTAAAAGTCATGTCAGATCGCCAAGGTCAAGTCACGTCAAGTTCATGGCAGGCTAATGGAACGAAACTTGGTCAACTGGAATGTTGTCATAAACGGGAATGTCGATTAATGTCACTTTGCATGTTACTCCCTACACATCCGGAAATCTACTGTTTGCCATTGTGTGCCTAAGCGTTTCCATGCTGTATTCATGTATTTCACTCCTTTCTTCGCGAAGCCGATTGTGCCGAACCGCCCAACGGAGCAGTCGGGTGGACAGCCCGGTTCCGGTAACTGGAGCGGGTAATTACCTGATAAAGTGTTTCTATATGGGTGGTCTGAGGTCAAATGGCGGATCTGGCATCTGTATTGCATCATTAGCAATGTCCAAAACATTATTAATGCCAATTTTGGAGCAGTTAAACACAGCGATCCATAACAATGACAAGCCAAGCTTCGCAAGACCATACAATTTTGCTATTTTGACCTCATTTGACCTTGCAGATATTGACTTAATGTCATGAAATTTGCACACAATTGAGTTCACTTCCGTACCATCCACCCTGCGAATTGCGTTGCTATAGCCTTAATATGAGCCAAGATCTTAGGGGGCGGAATCCGCCCCTTCTTCAGTGCGCGTAATTTTCAGAGGCTCTCCAGGGCGCGTGTTGACAAATCCGCTAATTCCTCTCTGCTAACGTGCACCTCGATGCTCACTGTATGCAAAATCCAAACACACTGACCCGACACTTACAGGCAAGAACAACATTCCTGCCATGGGAAACGCTGTGCGTGACCTATCTCGACTCAGTCACCTCATCAGTTAGGAAAGTTTGTTTGGCATAGCAACCGCTCGATCAGGTTACCTGGTCAGAACACCCGCCGGCCGGCGTGGCCCGGCGTCCTGCTCGCCCCCCCGTGCCGTCCGGGCCGGCCATCGCACCGCACCGAGCACTGCCGGGGTACAACTGATCACTATCGGTGTTAGAGCAGCTAGTTGTAGCTGAAACAGACGGTACTTATCGTCAAAGGATCCATTATTTCATTTGGATTGGTCTCGGTTGTGCGCTGTTCTGTGTTTTTGAAAACGTATTCGAACTTGGAGGTACTAAAAGGGTGAACGACTATTGAAATTACTTATTGTTTGATACAATATAGAAAATTGCGAATCCTTCTATGCCGTTTTGAATTGCTGAACGCATTGCAAATGTTCTCAGCTATCGCGTCATATCCCACTTGCCCATGTTTCTACAATATATCTTACTTGTATCAGTCTTCAAACTCTGACAACATGTGTACATGTGCATTATTTTTTCTCAGCACGTAATGTTGTCCATTTTCATGGACTTGTTACTATATGAAATCTTGTGAAAATATTGCATAAAACTGTGACCTGGTGTTTTTCAAGCATTTGTTGATGCAGTGGCGCCACAAGTATGGTATATACAAAAAAAACAGTCGAGACATGCATTTCTGGACAAGGTTTTCCTTGTTAATCATACTGTGTTTTGGCGGGCCGCTTCCTGGCATGCCAATGTTGTTTCGCCGACCGAGAAATACAAGGCCGGAACAGCGCAGACCCGAAATTCTCACTGCATGGCTGCAGGGCCAATGACCACGTGACGACCGCACAAGCGAATACCTACGGCTGACTAGTGACCAATCTTGTAGACTGTCACGCAACGCATAACTGTGAACCGGCGCAGTCTATCAGTAATTATTAGTGTGGAGTGGCACATCCTACATTTTTGGCGGCCAGCCATAGTTAATGGTTCCCTACAGCATTTCACTGCAGGCGGGTGTACAATAGGCACCCTGCTATCACTCGGATCAATATCCATCTTGCCATCACATGGATCAATAGGCATCCTACCATTACATGAATCATTATGCATCCTGCCATCACACGGAACGGAACATTCAGCATGAAGTCTTACCAGTGCAGCTGCGGATACAATGATAAAAATGCATGTTTCGACAGTAGCCGGTTCAGTGGTTCAATGGTAGCCAGTTCGATGGTTGAATGGTAACCGAATATGTATCCTTAATCCTAAAATTGATATCTGTTATCTCCATAACTTAGCCAAGTAAAAACCTGCAAGTCTTGCCAACACAAAAATCGAGCCACCTGACTGGCAATTAATTAACCCGTCCCGTCTCGGGGGGGGGGGTCTTCAACCGCCCCCTCAGGTTTTTCGCGGATAGCGGACGAACGGCGCGCGGCAGCGCGCCCAAATTCTGCATACCTTTTCCCACATCAATTTCACATGTTTATTCAAAATGTTTAGGTCAGGTCATCCAGGGTTAACGAGTTAGTCGAGGTCAAGTGAGGTCACCTCCAAAAAAGTTCAACCAGTCGTCACGTTTTTGGGGGGTGGACCCGGACCCTACTCGTCGAGCGCTTTCCGATGACACCTCTTTCGTTTTCGTGCGATGCTTAGTTTGGCTTTTAGAGGGGGGTCTTCAACCGCCCCCCCCGAGACGGGGTGGGAGGATCTGACCGGAATGACGGCGCGGGTTAAGCTCTGCTCGAGGTCCGTCGGCGCGTGACACCACTGGAAATTATAACGCGATCTGCGGCGGTAATGTTGTCGCAAATATTGGCATTTGCTGGATAAGTGTTCATCTGATCGTTCGGTGACTTAAAATTGAACACTTTTCTACAAAACATTTTGTATTGACGGCTATCGCGATTAGAAAACCACTCAATGTTTGCTTTTCTTCCAGTTCCAGAGGGCACAATGCAGTTTGGTGCGACTCGTTAGATAATTGTGCATCCACCAGGCAACAAGTTTCCAGATGGCGGGGAGAAACTGGGAGAAAAAAATAGGTTCACTCTTCACTGCATATGATAAAGCCAGTAACACAAATGCAGTGATGCTCTAAAGTACTGGCATTATATGAAAGAAAACATCATGTGTGCCAGTTCACATTGCAAATTCATCATTCGATTTGAGAATTGACCAGCGACAATGAAATAGTTGATAGTCAACTACATATGCCGCTCAGCTAAATAGACTGTCCAGTTACCCAGCCTGACCGGCCACACAGACTGGCCAGCTATGCAGACTGCCCAGCTATACAGGCTGACCAGATGCAGATACTGACCAGATACACAGACGGGCCAGCTACACAGACTACTCAGCTGCACAGACTACTCAGCTACACAGGCTACTCAGCTACACAGACTGGTCAGCTACACAGGGTACTCAGCTACACAGGGTACTCAGCTACACAGACTGGTCAGCTACACAGACTGGTCAGCTACACAGACTGGTCAGCTACACAGACTGGTCAGCTACACAGACTGGTCAGCTACACAGACTGGTCAGCTACACAGACTGGTCAGCTACACAGACTGGTCAGCTACACAAACTGGTCAGCTAGATAGGTTGATAAGCTACACATACTGCCCAGCTACACAAACTAAACAGCTACACAAACTGATCAGATGTACAGACTGCCCAGCTACACAGACCGACCAGCCACATGAGCCGACTACGCACTCTGACTTTCTCACTCTCGGCCTGCCGCCGCAGTGGCCCCGGATCCGTGCCGCGGGTGCTTTGGTGACCGACCTCGACGGACATGATTGTACGGTGTGCGGCCGATTCTCCCCGGGGAGGCTGCTGACCAGACGGCGGCAATAACCAGAGCAGCACGCGCGCCGCTGCGTGCCGGCACGTGCCGCCGATATAGGCGGCTGCTGCCGGCCAACCGGCGGCCGACCGGCGGCCGACCGACGACCGACCGGCAGCCGACCGGCGGCCGACCGACGACCGACCGGCGGCCGACCGGCGGCCGACCGACGACCGACCGGCGGCCGACCGACGGCCGACCGACGACCGACGGCCGACCGGCGGCCGACCGACGGCCGACCGACGGCCGACCGACGACCGACCGGCGGCCAACCGGCGGCCGACCGACACCGACCGGCGGCCGACCGACGGCCGACCGACGACCCACGGCCGACCGGCGGCCGACCGACGACCGACCGACGACCGACCGACGACCGACCGTCGGCGAGTGCTGTGTTGGTTCGAGGGCACATGCGAAGATTTACAATATCGTCCCGGAAAATGTTTCGTTGCGTTTTATTGATGCTTGTGCTGTGACGGTGGCTGCGCCGTTGCCGTTGTGTTGTGCAGGATGCAATTGTCAGACCAGCATATGCGTCTTCAGCATTATGTGGTGATAGCATGTCCAGCCTGCGCTGTGTGGCTGTTCACGCCAGCACGGATCGGACGCGTCGAAGCCGATGCTCCGGACCGGTCTCGGTTGGGTGTGCGGGCCAGAGTTTGTCCTGTACGCTGGGACATCTACATCTGCGTGCTGATGACGACGCTGCCTGCAGGCATAACACGTGCAGTGATCCCTCCGTCTCTGGCGCGGGAAACCACAGTGCCCCTGACAAGGAACGCGGGAGGAAGGCAACCATGAATCGGTTGCAAGGCCTAGGCATGATAGCGAAAGGGAACGCAAGCGGAAGCTCTGCTGGATCCCTAAGCCTCGCCCCAACTGTGGAGAGGGGTGCAATTCACCTCTCTCCTCTAGCGATTTTTTAAAATTCAAAACGCGCAGCGATGTCGAGTTGAATGGTCATAGTGATGTCACCTCCAGGAACTTGATCGAAATTAAAGATTGAAGGGAACTCGAGTTAAGTTGAGCCAGTTGTTACTAAGTGGGTCTTGAACGCATGTGGAGAAACAGATTTATCATTTGGAATCATATTCTGAAAGGGTGATATGTTGGGTAAAAATGGGTCGGCTTTTTATGGATTTTTATGGCCACCCTTTATCACCTCATGCATTCTGGTGGAAAGGCAAGACACAAGTAAGACACAAGTAATCTTACTTGTGGAAAGGCCACCCTCAGCATTTGCCACTTCTCGTGCCTACCTAAGTGGGTGGGTTAGGTTAGGTTAGGTTTGCCTTCAGTCTATATAATTTTCTACTATAGGGAATATTAGCGAGATTTTTCGCAACTTCAAATGTGTGCATCCCAGTTATAAATTATTATCGAAATAGGGTGAAATATACCACTTTCTAAGCACAGAATAGACATTATTTCTCAGGAAGTACCCACATCGTGCTTATTGTGTGCTTATGAAGTCTTCACGACCCGTTTCGAAGAGTATGTCGTGCAGAATAGCATGCTTACGCTCACCATAATGGATTGTTATAGACAAGCATCGCATAACACAGTTCCAGCTAAAGAGATTATTGTCATGTCGTTTGTTGTACAATTATTGCTAATGATTGCATGGTATTGCAATCATTAGCTTTCATATTCCAATTTTAGATGCCTTTCAAATGAAACAAAGAGCATACCTACACTTGTAAGTACACCATTAGCTGAACATTGAGTTTTAATGACTGAAACTATTATTAATCGCCATGCTCCCACGACAAATTTCGACATCCCACGCCTAAAGAAAAACCATTATTATACACTGGTGCATGCTGCTTTTATAGAAATTTCAATGCCTCAAAAACTACCATTGCTTCCCCTCCCAACTTTGAAAAATGGGATGGCCATTCCCCCTTCCTCACCCCCTGTTCCTACGCCTATGGATGTACTTCAAACGTGCCCCTCACGCAGCAATATCCATTAAGAGTAGAATGTGAACTCCACTCCAAAAATGCGGCATACCCTGCGCTTGTTATGAAACCACCGCGCCATATATGGCGATCTGTTCCAGAGGCCTGCCTTTGCCGACCGGTGATAGAGCTGTTTTGATGCCATGATGCAAATGTAAACTTCAACTAAACTTAAGTACTTAATTAACTTCAACTTAATTACGATTCACCAATGCATATCTGTTTCCAGTTTTCCAACTTTGGTATTTTCCAGTTGATAAAAGCATCACTCGTATGAAAATAGCATACAAAAATACTTCCAAGCACTATTCAGGTGAGGCGGAGGCACGACCTTAGTGCCTTACATGGGCCAACCGCCCCTGCAGAGAAATACTTCCAACACTGGAACAGTAAATGGCTGCTCCTGCGGAGTTCTTGGCTGGTTACATGAGGTGCTCTGAACTCCGGCATTAGGGTGTTGGGCATGCGCTTTCCGAAACATAACGTTTTGTTGATCACAATTTAAACGTTTTATACGTTTTGTTTGATCACAATTGGAACGTTTTATTGGTCCCAAAGTGTTTATCTTAAATGTGACATAAAATTCATCAAAATTGCGTCATACAATTGTTGCCTTCTACATAAGAGTAAGGTGATGACTGAATGAGTGCTCGAATAAAGAATGAACGTATTAAAGGCAAAGCAAACCATGATATGGAGGGAGGCGAAAGGTATATACCCGCGTACTGCAATTTACAACTTGTGAAAACCAGAAGTTGCGGGAATGAACGAAAGAGCAACACAGCTTAACAGAGTTTAAGCGTCTGTGTTTTGCTCACAATGCGAAGAAGCAATTTTGGGTTATATGGACCGCCCAATGGCATTTTCTATGATACTACGACTGTGCATGTAACAGCATGGTTTTGTATTTTTCAGGCGGAATGCATTCACTATTGGTCTCCCGAATCCAAATGAATTTCGCGGACACATCGCATGCTACTGTGAAACTTGGGAATTTAAAGCACAACGCACTGTGGCTTATTTTAGCGAATCAATAGCATTTCATAGCGAATCAATAGCTGCGGGAAAGAGCTATGAAGAAATGACCTGGCAAGCGGAAATGCCAATCCGGCGAGCCTCCAGAGCCGACATATGATTTTTGAGAAGTGCTAAAGGCAGGCAGTGCGCAAACTAAATCCAGCATTAGTCGAAGAGATTTTCGTGAGATAGAAATGAGATAGAAAGTGAAAAACACAAACAAATGATCTTAGCTATACAAGCCAGGAGCACCAATTCTGCGGGGTGGTTGAAGGCTGTAGGGAACACTTTTGTGCTCAAATGTCGTGACCTTACGTCAATTCCTTCCGGGCCAAATTAGGCAAACTATCATACACTTGGCCATATTTTGTGCGTTCTGACGTGATTAATGTACACAAGCTCCACTAATGCGCACATTTGGTGGGGAATGTAGAACAGTTAGACATTAGCAACATTGTTCATGGAGTTTATGGACGTTAGTTATTTGGGTGTTACTTGGAAATACGCCTAACATGCCTCTCCGTCAATCTTCGCACACCATTTCGTACGGCACGCGTAATTTTGTACGCGAAAAACTTTACAATATGTAACCAATTTGCTGGAAGTGCGTGCGACTGGTAGTGCCTTGCAATGGTGGCTTATCGTATAAGTTTGTATAGCTGAGCGGACCACTTGGCCCGTGTTGACTGTCCCTGCTGGCATCTTGCATGAGTGAATCTGACCGATGTTAGTAGTGTGTATGTTGATGTTGTGGTGTTGGAATGTGGAAGCCAGAAACGAGAGAGCATTATTTCTTCTGAAGACCAAGTGATCTGCTAAATACCATGCCGCGAACAAACACGGAGGTGGCTGACTATGCGCGACTTTTAGAAGAAACACTCCGGGAAGATTTCTACGAGGTCACGATCGAGGTCCGTGCGGCAGTTTGTTTCAGGATCACGTCTCACGCAGCAGAGCTAAGTGATTAAAGTGTGTATATAGGAAATAGCTTTCCTTGAAAACCAGCGAAGTTGCAGGCGTATGGTAATCGGCTGAGTTGATAGACCAATGGAACATCTCATCGCGAAAGCATGCTACATATATGCTCCGTCATGCAACATTGCCAAGGGTCATGTAGAAGCCGTCGCTGAACATTCCCCAGAAACTATCAGCATGTACCAGTCTTCACTCGAAGCAGCTACCGTCGCTTCATCCCAGAGCTCGGTGAAGATGGGGACGTCGTCACCGTCAAGTACCTGTGCGCAGATAAAACGTCCGCTGAATCTGAACACCCACGGGCCAGGACATCCAACACCGGAGGATGATCCGATAGTGGTGCTGAGTCTGAACACTCACCAGCCAGGCCATCCAGCGCTGGCAGCTGCCCCGATAGCGGTGTTGTTAGTCCAGCGACTGCTGACATCGGCGGTGGCGTTCCGATCGACATCTGACGTATTGAGCCTGGCTCTCAGCGCGTCGGACCCTATGGGCCATGACCGGAAGAAGCGGCTGACACCATTTCACCGAGCTTCTGGCTGTTGGTAAGAAGCATGACACCATTAATGTATTGGGCTGCCCTTGTGTGTCGGAGGCCGCAGGGATGTAGTGAGGAAAATGCTGCTTAGAGGAGGCCGCCCATAGCAACCACCACTGCTCTGGCGTGCGCGCCGGCTACACGTCCATGAATCCAATATCCTCGAAGTAATCAACCGTGTGAGCATGCTCGAATGTACTGGCATGCAGGCAAAAGCGCCACGAGGCGCCGGATGTCCGGACCAACTCCGACGTGTTGTTTTGTACTGGGTGGTTGCAGCGTGCTTTATACACAATCACGGCTAACGACTCCGCCCACACGCCCACCGCCACGTGGCCACAGGATTGGGAAACGCCCCGAGTGGTGAGAGTGCTGAACCCGGGAACTTGGTATCCAGAATACAACACCTTAACCACTCAGCCACCTCCGCTCCCAGCTCTGACCTCCAGCAGTCAATATCCTGACTGGTAAGCATGATTAGATTGGAGCGAGAGAACAAGAATGGACCCTCTAGGGTGAGGTCAGCTGTATTCGTTGACCGTCAAAGCAGGTGAAGCCTTTTCATCAAAGCAGGTGAAGCCTTTTCATCTCCGTACTCAGGCCATGGAACGTGCCGTCAAGGTGGTGACCGAAGCTTGCACTCGGTACGAGAGGAAGCGAATGTATGTGTGCGAAATTGTGCGACTACACATGTGCGAAATTGAGATAGTATCGCTCCTTGCCGTCTGTGTCATCAAGGCGTAACATTCGCTTCCCTTCCGAACGCATGCAGCATTTGCGAATCCCGCCCCACCTATGGCTTTGACCTAGGTATCTTCCTGTCTGCACCATTTATCAATTTTCCTAAATCCCATAGTTTCGGAATACCCAGAAATGTCCGAAGAGACTTCAATCACATAGCTCACCTCTCATCATAATTTCATGAATGGCTGATCAGGTATGACAAATATTTGATCCATCCTGCCTAATACCCAAGCTTTGCTTTGTTAGTAAAGTCCATATACACAGATAATTTTAGAAGTTTCTCGCCTCTCTGTTGTGCATGACCAAGTATCTGTTTTGTTCGATGTAGGTATGATTCATGGGCAGCGTATGCATGGATGTGTACGTGTATGCATTGACATAGTTTTTTTTAATGCCAGTCTCGGCCTTCCCCTCTGCCCGATGATATGCGTTTTTTGTTCTATGTACGCATGTACGCATATGCGTATGCAGGGCCATGCGCAGTTTTTCAGCGCAATGCGAATGTCGCCTGCACATAAGTCACTCAGAGTGGTCTCCGATTTGCCATAAATTTAGACTTCCCTTCATTTTAGAAGCTCTACACACTATCCCCGTGAGGCGTGCCCATAGCCACTTGCATCTGCAATTAGCAAAACACCACAAGCACACACACCCATAAACGTATACACATATGTATATACGTGTGTGTGTGTGTGTGTGTGTGTGTGTGTGTGTGTGTGTGTGTGTGTGTGTGTGTGTGTGTGTGTGTGTGTGTGTGTGTGTGTGTGTGTGTGTGTGTGTGTGTGTGTGTGTGTGTGTGTGTGTGTGTGTGTGTGTGTGTATGTATGTGTGCATTGATATATTCCATTTGTTTGAGTGGAGCGCGCAAGTGACTGGTCCCTGAAACTTTTCATCGGTCACGATATAGATTTGCAGGTTAGTTGCCATTAGCCCAACCGCACGCAATGTGACAATCCTAATCATGTACAGAGGTAGTCACACTGAATCAAGGAAAATATACGGGTGGGGGGGGGGATCATGTTAAATTCATACTTCTACAAGTAATGAAATGAATGGTTGATATGAAAACGCCTGTATGTTGGAAGACGGACGCTGCACACTTCCCATATGCTCCATGTTGGCGCCTGCTTGCTATGTGGAGCTATGCTCAAAATCTGATTCAGCAATACGCATTGGATTACCTCATTGCAAGATGGAAGAGTTATTCAGATCATGTCATGCATTCAAATGTATGTACCAACTTCGAGGAGAAAATGTCAGGTGTTCTTGAAAATAACACATTTGGGGTGCGTTATGAGCACATTCAGGCGCCAGCATACATCATCACGTACGTTGGGAGCATACTCAGGCGTGAACATGCATCACTTTGGATGATAATTAAAAAAAATTCCAATATTGGAGCCAGACTCATATCGATTACCGTGCAACCGATATTCCGTCTATCAACCAAAACGAATACCGTGCATCGGTAACTGCTCCACTGTCCGACGAAAGGAAGTTGAAAAATATCTGTCGCAATCTATCACTGAAAAATATTGTGCATATATTGCACAAGGCGAATCCCTACATGGAAGGGATGGACTCCGGGCATCGTGCCTTACCATGCAACAAACCTACGCAGCTATGCAAAACACCACTTACGCGCAACTAAAATGATTGAAGCCATTTCAGATTGCAGTGCAAATCGATTTGCGAGATTGCAGCGCAATACATGCCGCGTCTTGCCGATTGCAGCGAAGATAGGCGTCCGGTATTTATACATCATGGAGGCAACACTTTTCCGCTGTCGATTGATTTGAACCTCACGCTATGCCCATACAACTGCTTTACGCTGCAACTGACGAATGCTTCGGACGCATCTCTGCACCTTTAGTTGATAGCTTACGGAAGGAAACTGACGGCACAAGCATAAAGTACAGCTAGTTAATTATTTGGCCTTTAGGGCGCTTCAACAACTATGGCAATATTGCGCCCAACAAGGGTAAAGTGCAACTAGCCAATCAGGCACCGTATCCACTAATATAATAGTATGGGACTCGGATACTAAGTAAGTTCATTACACACATGCTTCCGCGTTTGCAACACTTCTGCTCAACAAGTCGACCAACTCATTGACTCAATTCAGCTTGTCCAAGCTATGTGCTCCAATTTCACCCGCCACAAACTGCTCCCCAAAGCGGGACTGCATCCGGGTTCGCCAAGAACTTGTGCCTAGGCTGCACGAGCTGTGTTCCGCACCTGATACGCCAGCGCCTGTGCATGTAGCGATAGCTGTAATCTTTAGGAGTCGACTTGAGCCGCTGCAAATCTAGCACTGTAGTGGAGTGTAGAGTGCCTACATTTGGCCTAATGGCTTCGTCATAGCATACTTGAGGTCATGTCATCATTTGGTTCCGGAGAGTGGCGTGATGTTAGCCCTTCAAAAGTGAAGTTCCCACTTTTCAGTGATCGTCATACTTTTCCCATACACATGTATTCGAAATTATGTGGATTTATGAGGAAAGTTATTACATATGGCATTCGCAATAAATTATAAATCGCAACAAATTTACAATCAAATCGGGAGTGCTCACCACCATCCGACCACAAACCAGCTGCTAACATTATAGTTTAGACCCTAATTTCTTGTTGGGATGGATCCAGGGTCAGTCATATGCCTCCTTTGGATATGACTACTAACAGCATTCTTTATTATTAGTCTTACTGCTCTAATACCCGATGCTTTGTATGCTTATTTATATGTTTTCCATCTCTTAGCTGGGAGTGCCGCGACTTTACTGTTTATTTTATGGTTTTAACGTAAGGTGCTTGCAGTCGTTGGGTAAGGGGAGGGGGCGCTCCTGGTCACCTGATCTTGGGTGGCGGACATTAAAGAAAAAATCGCTGGCGGTATAAGTGCAGACACAGCCATAGTCAGAGGGCCATGACTTCCCAAAACCCTTATGCCGAGATAGTAATGGGAAGTAGTCCGAAGAACATCAGACTATATTAAGCTATTTTAATTCGATTTTCCTCACTGTCTCCAAGAAAAGAGCTAACATGGAGTTAAAAAATGGCTTTAAAATCCTGCAACTAAAGCGTGTGTGTCTTAGGCGAGGCACAGGACGGAGGGAGGGGAACCATGTCGCCATGTCAATTGGAGCTTAGTTGCCAGCTGAACTATTTATCTCCAGTCAGTCATTTCCATGAACCATAATCTTAAGCATGCCAAACTATGTGGATGCAGCATACATTAGCATACATGCCAAGCAAACTACTCTATTTCCAATACGGAAATACCAGTCTCACATGGAGTGAAATCCTAATAGCTCTCTCGTGTCTAGACCTCCACTACATGCTACCACTACATAGCCACAGTTAATTGACAGCTGGCCAATATCAGGGCTGAAGGGAAATCGGGATATGATTACGTACCTATTCAATAGAACTTCGTCCACATCTTTATTGAATATGCCGCGTTCACTGGGATATATATACATATGCGTATTACCCGTCTGTGAACTACGTCAACCTGTGTAGTCCATACATCAAGGCGCGTTCCTTATCCTTCCGTATCCTTCCTTTCTTATGTTCAATATAGCTAATGGATCCATGCGCAAGTACACGCAAACAATCAAGCACAAGCGTAACCGCATGTGTCATATGTCCCAAATGCATGCTTTATCACATCGTTTAATGCAACGAAGAATGGCTCTTAAGTGCTCCTGGGTTTTAGACATTGCGTGAGACGAAATGTACGACCCTCAATATACCAGGAGGTGCTGAGTTTACATCAAAAGTAGCGTTAGGGATTATGCTATAGTACTGTACTATGCTATATTGAGTAATATAGCATAATCCATAACGATACTTTTGATATAAACTCAGCACCTCCTGGTATATTGAGGGTCGTACATTTCGTCTCACGCAATCTTTATCACATCGCCACCACAGGTTGATGACTATTGCATTGAGCAGATGTATCTCATCAAATACAAATGGCACGAGCGTGTTGGACATGGCCATTTTCCGAAAGCTTTTGCAGTCACTTTAACTCCGCAGACTGGCAACACTAGCCTTAGTCCCGGTAGCGGAACGTTTGACTGGCTTCGGAAGAAAGGTACGTCCTCTCAAAGCGCCGGAGGCGACGGGAACTCGGGCTCTGCTTTTGCGGTGTCGACGCTGAACATCCTCGGGAAACGCGTCCCACCGCATGGTTGTCCAACACTGCGCGGCTTCTGTCGCGGTAGAGGCATCGCTGTGGCGGATGCCATCATCGCTCCAGAAATATCCGACATCATCACCAACAGCGTGCGCCGCCAGATGCGCTTCCAGATGCTGTTGTTGGACAACGCCCCCGTGGAAAGGCGTTCGGAGCCGGGGCAGCCGTACGGAGAGTCAAGATTGCTTCATGTGGGTGCGCCAGAGAGTGACAGGAAAGCACGTGCTTATCACAAAGTAGTACGTTACGATGGTGTATGCTGACGCCTGCAAGTGCTTACAACGTACGTGATGATGCATGCTCACGCTCATGCCAATATGTTGAGGTTTGGTCACAGTCTGTGTCCAATGTTTTCATGTGTGGTCTTGTGAGCCACGTCAGAGAACCACGGGAACTGGTCTCGGCACCACGATCGAAGCCGCAGGCTATTGATGGTTCCCTTTCCATCTGGCTGACCTCGTGTGGGGCCCAGGTGTCACCGTGAAGTGTTCCCGGGATGCACTATTGCTCAGATTGTTGCAGTGCACCTTGTTAGTATGACTAGGCGAAATGTTCTCCCTAGCAAATGCTTACCTACTCGAACACACAACAGTTGGCTGTGTTGGGACTGTATGGCATTGGTAGGGTATATTAGGCAGCGTACTCACATCTGTTTGTGGGGAAATATTCGTCTCTGTTCATTTGATTTTAGTTGGCGAATCTGATCGGAGCTAGACCCGACGCAGGTCAGGATGCTGATCGACGGCAGGGAAACACTCAGTCATGTTGACTGCAACACAAAAAAGAAACACAAAAAAAAGCTCGTGCATTTTCTCCACGGGATGCTCTTTCTCGCAATATTATTCCAACCATATCCTCCTTTCCCCTCCTCCTCCCACCTTCCCATAGGTAGTTTTCAAAGATGCCTCTGTACTGTACATACCAGCATGATCGAAACGGGTACAGACGCTAGTAATTACAATGCCAAGAGCAGTTGAGGAAATGCTCGTCAGACTCAGGAAATCATCTCGACTACATCAATACCTTTGTATATTATAGTCTTCCGCAAGCATTCTGAAGCTGATAAACGAGTATACCCTGCATAATTGACCACGTTTAGAACGACTACGTGTTAATTGATCACGTTTGCTGTAGGATTCACCAGAAATATCCAACGACGCGTGTTGTCATGACAGCAGATCATCAAAAAATATAGTGATATCAACTAGGGCTGTTTACTGTGGGAAAATTTAGAAGCACGATTGGCACTGAAAAATGGCATTCCCGCTAGACATTGTGCCTGCATTTGAGAGGAAACACATAATAATCAATGTGTTTATATGTTAGTTGCTGGTGATCCAGCTGATCAGCAGGCTCAGTGGTTAAGTTAGTGTCCAGCTAGTGTCCAGTGAGCTATGTCGATCGTACCGTTTCCCCGGCACGGCCACTGGGCCCGATAGGACGAGCAGATTTGATCTACGGTGCATCGAGGACTCGAAGAGGCTCACGTTCAAGACTGGCCACCACCCCAGGGACCATCCAAGCTAGTTAGCCACGTAACTGTGACATTCGACCTGCTGCTGTCGCGCACGGGGTAACGGGCAGCAGAAGCAGAAGCTGTCACGTGCCGGGAATCACGTCCGTCGCGACCGGCTGGAGCGCGGGCTTGGGCAGGGCAACCGGAGACGATGCATTGCTCTCCTCCCGACTGCGAGACAGTCTCTTCATCACCGACGCAAATGGGGGGGGCGGAAAGCGATGCGCTGGCAGGACATCAGCACTAGCGGCGGGTCGTTCTGATCTGCGCTGGCAGGACATCAGCACGAGCGGCGGGTCGTTCTGAACTGCGCTGGCAGGACATCAGCACTAGCGGCGGGTCGTTCTGATCTGCGCTGGCAGGACATCAGCACTAGCGGCGGGTCGTTCTGATCTGCGCTGGCAGGACATCAGCACGAGCGGCGGGTCGTTCTGATCTGCGCTGGCAGGACATCAGCACGAGCGGCGGGTCGTTCTGATCTGCGCTGGCAGGACATCAGCACTAGCGGCGGGTCGTTCTGAACTGCGCTGGCAGGACATCAGCACGAGCGGCGGGTCGTTCTGATCTGCACTGGCAGGACATCAGCACGAATGGGGAGCCGTTCTGACGGGTGGCTCTTCACCTGTGCTGGCTTTGCTGTAGATACTGCTGGCCTGTCGGTTCGGCTGTTCGAAACGCTAGGACGAGTTGCCGTCTAGGAGCGCTCATCCTTCGCCGATTGTTTGGAGGCGCGAGGGCTGCATATGAAGACAGCCATTAAAGGAGGCCTCCCGCAGAAGCTGCACTACAAATGCGCGTAAATAAACCGGCCGGTGCCGGATTGCTGTGAAAATGAATGGCAACGTGACGTTGGTCAGCTCGTCTTGAAGCCCTCTGCAGGAGCATAAATTAATTCCTTCCTGAAATGAATCAATGTGGCGCGGGTGGGTTCCGCCTTCCCAGTCCCCTTCCGTCTGTCCTGCCCCACCCGCCACCCTTCCCTTCCCAGTCCCCTTCCGTCTGCCTGCCCCACCCCGCCACCCTTCCCTTCCCAGTCCCCTTCCGTCTGCCTGCCACACCCCGCCACCCTTCCCTTCCCAGTCGGCTGTCCCGGTGGCACGATAAGTGGAGCTCCAGTTTTCTATTAGCGAGCATAAGCTCAGTATTTTTCTCTTCAGGATTTGTGCCTTTTTTCGCAGCGAAGTCAGTGCTCCAATTGGGGCCCCGGGGACTTCCGGTGGCCAGTGAGGCTTTGCCTGGGCGGCGGTGACCTGGTTCAACAGAACTGCAGCTGAATTGATCTTAAGGAAGCGCCACTGCTGCCGTACATTAGTTGATTTTCAAATCGCAACGGCTGACAGCCGGACACCCGACCAGCCCATCCAGCTGGACACGAAAACGCAGGCAGTCATGCTCATAGCAGTGCAACAATCCGGGCTCGTCGACAACGCGTCAACGACTATCTGAACCCTGAGGTTTCGATGCCTCACTGACCGGCGACCGTACCATACATGCCGCCACACTCGGGGCGAACGTGTCGAGGAGCCATCCGCCCATGTTTTACTGAAGAGTAAGATATTATTTGTAGATAATTGTCCAGAGTTAATATTTTTTTTTTTAATTGTCACAGCTATTTAGTTATTCAAACATTCCATTTCTAGAGTATTGATGATTATATGGGAAGTCATCAGATGGCCTGATTCACTCATAATTGCAATAAGAATCATCGATATCGAAAAAAATATATTGCCGTTCTGGCAGTGGGCAAAATGCCGACCAGGCTACCAGTTGTGAATTAAGGTATGAAATTAAGTTGTTTGGTCTTCCTCTGGAGCTTTGACGTGCGGTTACGGTATACTGAATGGTAACCGTAATATACATCGTATCGCATATGCCAGCCACAAATGTTGTGCTCAGCGGTGAACTATTTGTCATGTCAGATATGACACGTCATTTCATCAGAGCAGCGAATACCCAGCCTGGATACTCTAAAATATACTTCCATGGGATATCAAAGCAACCATAGAGCTATCCCTGTGACTTTTGCCTGTACTGACAAGTCAATCGGCATGAAGAATTTCCATTGAACAGGATGGAAGTAAATAACTTGGGAAATTCGGAAGGTCAGGGTCGGGCCGCAAATCCAACCGCCGCCCCAACACACCGAATTATCCGGAAAACCTTTGGCAGGGTTTTCCGGAGAATTTGGCATGTTTTTGCATCCCGTCAGCATGCTAGTGGAAATTTGAATATTATGGTCAGTTGAAGCCACCTTGCCCGTAACCCATGCCTACTCTTTTCAACAACTTAGGCTTCGTTTTCTCAAACATTGTAGCTTCTTCAGGGACTGAGTTGCTTTCCAGCAGTGCTGGATAGTTGTTCTCACGTGAACATTTCCCTCCAAGGCTGAATCCGCGGCAGATGGCTGACTGCTCGTAGTCTCCACCGTCTTCTCGCTTGATGTTGAGCATCATCTTGGTCACAATTGCATTCTGTATGCTACGACTCAGATACAATGGCTCGTCCTTAGTATTCAGCGTAGCGACACAGGACGAGCGGGCCACGATCTCTTCTTGCGTTTCGTGCCTGGACTTTTGTTGTGGGCAATGTCGGCATTCGCTGTTGGTTTCAATTCGCTAACATCAGGATCTTTGCCATGCGGTAACATATTTTGATAACCACATAGAGTGTCACAATAATTGATGTCTTCTTCGATGCTATAAGCCTGATAGGTTAACATATGTTACCGTGCTTTGCATTGGAGATGTTCAGAGCATTCCAGCAGACTATTCCCAGGGATTTTCTCCGAGTAAATCGTATAAAAACGTTGTAGATTGTACGTCGACCTAGCGATACATGTATCGCTTCGATGTCGGCTTATGTTGTCAGCGCCCACATAAGCCGTCCCAACATAGGCGTTCTGGATTACCTAGCCAGCACTCTGGTGAGCGTACCAGTTGGCCAGGTGATCAGTCTGTAACGAATTATGAATTTATATATATATATATATATATATGATCGACCTCCTGCAATACGCTACATGTCATAGGGAAAAGTACTGGGAAAAGCCTACTGTTTCGCAGCAAATGCTGTTCTTTGATTGTACGTCGCAAACGGACATTACCATGATGCATAGTAAATAGCCCGAAGTAAATAACCGACATGTTGAGAAACGATCGACAACATTTGAAATCCTCTCACGTACATTAAATATACTTAATTTTACAAATAGGGTCAATTTGCGCACTTTATTCCAAGCGGATGCCACGTCAAGAAACAACGCGACTGCAATTTATTTCGTATCTGTTTATTTCGAAATCCACGTGGCGATATTTGCGATGCATTCCTGCCACACCAGGCCGTTCCACCGGGTCGCCCGTCGACAAAACGACTGACTCTCACTTACCATCCTCGCTAGCAAATGAGGCTGTGTGACAACCACCAAACGCATTCATGGTCCATTTATAATGGAAGCCAGACTCCCATTTCTGAAGCCCTGGGTCCTCAGAGTGTGGTCTCTGTGGGTTAGGTGATGCATTTACTGGAAGGCGAAGTCGCTTGATGAAGTATCATCAACAAGACTGGGAGGTGGACGCTGCAGAAGCGTGCACCTCAGCCCTGCTGCGATCAGCCTCTGTCGAGCATCTCCGAGAAGAGTCGGCCGGAATCGCTGATGGTCGTCGGCCGGAATCAGCGAGTTCGTCCGGCGCTGGCGGCGCATACGTTTGGCCGGCCGACGGCGGCGCGTTTGCCGGCCGGTCGGCTGATGTCGCCCGTGGGCTGCGGTTACCGGCAGCCGGCGCCTGACTAGCCGCGCGCCGCCGGAATAGCAACCGTCGCCGGCGTCGAAAACGGCACCGACAGCTGGAATCGTGTCATCGTTTTCCTGCGAACGTGCCTTGTCAAGTCGGGCAGCCATCAGCTGTTGTCTGTTGTTAAGTTGGGCAACCATCAGCTGTTGTATATTGCCAAATTGGGCAGCCATCAGGTGTTGTCTATTGCCAAGTTGGGCAACAATCAGCTGTTGTCTATGTTTTGCATATATCATAAACGGCCCCTCGGACATCAATGAGATAGTGTTGCTGCCCGGGATATGACGAAGTCAAACACAAAGACTTGCATTGCGACGGCCCAAGACAGACTCTTGGCTACTACAGCCCCCCGTCCTTAAGGTTATACTAGGGTACAGTAAGCAGGGGAAATGGGTTTCAAAATAAACGTTCTGGCACGACAGGAACGCATACAGATGCGTGCAAATATATCGCCTTTTCGTGGTTACCTTTGCGACGAATGGCTCCTCAAGACTTGCACAAACTGCTGCACATTCAGCGCTATCAGAGCGGGTGGCAGGCCATTTGACTGTTCTGCTGCCCTGCAGGCAAAGCGCCATTTCCCCACGTCGGCTCAACACCAAGGCACGCACAAATCTCCGTCCCGTCTCGTGAACCTCCGATCGGTCTCTCCAACAGTTCGAAACCTACTGGCGAGCTCCTCCGGCTCGCCAGTGCCCCGCGCCTTGCGGCCAGTATTAGGGTGCTATGCTTCACAAGACCCTCCGTCGAGGGCAACAGCTGGGAGAGACGGTAGTAACGGAACCAGCTGAGTGTCACGGGTCCCAATCCTGATGAAATGTTCTGCAACCAGATATTTATTGTAGTTGGAGTTGAACACTTCAAAACATTTTTTTTATTCGACAAGGTTTTGTCTGAGTTGCGTTACTATAAATTGTGGTGTAGTAACGGATGAGCGACAGGACGAAGGCATCCACGGGCGCAGTAATGCCACTGAAGGCAGGCAGTGCTTCGGATATGATAGACCAGCAAAGGTTTCGTAGCAGCGACGGGTGATAATAGAGACACGGAAATTCCAGCTTTTAGTGCGATCAAAGAGGAGACCAATATTTTTGCTTTACTTTCAGACAGGATGAAATGATGATCATGAAATGCTATGCCGAAGTTAGGGACACCACGACTGATCACCAAACAGCATCAATTTATATCTATCTTCATGAACTGTGAGGTCGGAATACCATATACAAGTACAAAGCTGGCATAATATTGAACATGGTTCCATGATAATTCTATATTTTGTCATGCGAAGAGCAGCAGTATAAATTGGCAATAAATTGCTTCCATGCTGAGAACAATCACCTGCTTACTTACAGTGGTGCATCACACTCCGGTGATACCCAAAGAAAAACAAATCATGCGGTTAATTCAATGACACGCATCAAACATCCATGACACGCATGACCCATCAAAAATAAATAGTGACAGTGACACGGACATGGGATATTAGTGAGTTGGGCTTTGGGACGCTTCAACCAATCTGTGGTCACTCACGCACGGGCATGGACTGAAACACATCAATTGACAAGGACAGAAAAAACAGAAGTGGAAAAACGACGAATACAAAGATGAAGTTCGTGAGGGATACAAAAACAGATAGACTTCTAGAAGGAAAGAAACAGAGAAAGAAAAATGAAGAGAAAGAGGAAGGGAAAAATAGAGAGAGAAGGCGGAAAATAAAAATAAAGATAACGAGAAAGAGAAAGCGAAAGGGGAAGAGAAAGAGAAAGAGAAAGAGAAGGAAGATGGAAAAGAGAAAGAAACAGATAAAGAGACGGAGGCGGAGACGGAGACGAAGACGAAGACGAAGACGAAGACAGAGACGGAGACAGAGACAGAGACAGAGACAGAGACAGAGACAGAGACAGAGACAGAGACAGAGACAGAGACAGAGACAGAGACAGAGACAGAGACAGAGACAGAGACAGAGACAGAGACAGAGACAGAGACAGAGACAGAGACAGAGACAGAGACAGAGACAGAGACAGAGACAGAGACAGAGACAGAGACAGAGACAGAGACAGAGACAGAGACAGAGACAGAGACAGAGACAGAGACAGAGACAGAGACAGAGACAGAGACAGAGACAGAGACAGAGACAGAGACAGAGACAGAGACAGAGACAGACAGAGACAGAGACAGAGGCAGATATAGAGATAGAGATAGAGACAGAGATAAAGACAGACAGAGCTAGAGTTAGAGATAGAGATAGAGTTAGAGCTAGAGTTAGAGATAGATTTAGAGATTGAGTTAGAGATAGTGATAGAGATATATATAGAGATAGATATAGAGATAGAGATAGAGATATGAAATAGAGATAGAGATAGAGATAGAGACAGGGATATAGATAGAAATAGAGAGAAAGTTAGAGATAGAGATAGATATAGTGATAGAGATAGCAATAGACATAAAGTTAGAGATAGAGCTAGAGATATAGTTAGAGATAGTGTCAGACATAGAGTTAGAGATAGAGATAGAGACAGAGTTGGGGATAAAGTTAGAGATATAGTTTGAAATATAGTTAGATATAGAGTTAGACATAGAGTTAGATGTAGAGTTAGATGCAGAGCTAGAGTTAGATATATAGAGAGAGTTAGATATAGAGATACAGTTAGATATAGAGATACAGATGGATATAGAGACAGAGTTAGATATAGGCCAGGTGTAGTTAGATGTATAGAGATAGAGTTAGATACAGAGCAAAGATATAATTAGAGAAAGACATAGATGGGTGGCAGGGCAGGTTCAGATGCAGATACAGATACGACATAGTACAGAAACAGAGGCAGGGCAGAGACAGGACGGAAGGCAACAAAGACCAGGGGTTGAACTTTTCCAAAATGATTGGGAGATGAAGTGGTTTCAAACTCGATTCGATCGAATGTGCTCTCGTTGACTACAGATGAGATTCTCGGCCGATAGTGGCCAGCCCCCACCCCGCGCCCCACGCATACGGAACGTGCCACCTCTGGCGGGAATAGACACGGGCACCGGGCAGCGACAGCTAGGTAGCCGGCCGACGTGGTCCGCCCAATCGACACCAGTCACGTGGACGCCATGGCGGTTACAGCGCGCGCGACTGTGTGACGAGGTTAGACGGCATCGCTCTAGGGTCTTCACGCGCCATTAGGTCACCGCCCGGGCCACAGTTGAGCCACGCTCGCGTCGAGGCTCTCCGTCGACCCGCCGTGCGATGACCGACCCCATTACGCCCTGATGACCTGCTCACGCAGGAAGCGGAAACCGAGTCACGTTCGGCGTGCGTCAGGATGTGCGCCGCCGACTGGCAAATGATCGCGCATGGATGCGTGTCCGGGGGTTGGGGGTAGGGTGGGGTGGGTGGTGTGAGTAATGGTCAAATAATGGAAATAATGGTTGTAGCGCCCTGAGGCCAAAATCACAAACATTCCAAGTCCTTATCACTATTTCTTCCTGACGAGTTGGCGAGAGGACTTATATTGCCTTTCTGGCTCAACAGATAGTTCTTGTTTCATTGGGTATCACATGTCCATGTTTTTTTAAGCTCGCCCCAGGCCTAGGCAGCCCTTTAATCTCTTCCTTACCACATGATCCAGTAGGATAAATATCCTAGTGAAATGATCAGTCAAGTATTTGACTAATAATCAACATTAGCTGTATATGCCTTAGAAGCCACTCGATAGTCCGAAGCCCTTGATTCAGAAGGGAACAGCATAGGCAACCCGATGTGTGTACGTTGTGTGTACAGTTATGCAGCTAGTCATCACCAGTTGTGGCAAATTAGTCAAGTTAACATCCACGAAAAAGGCGAGAGCTCTCACTTGGCACCGACCATCAGCGCTAAAATGGTCGATATTTGCCGTGCGACCGGCGCCTGCAGCCCTGCCCAGACGATGCACTGTGTCAACACACCCTCTGGACTACGGCGGTGCTGAAGCTCACACAGTAATGCATTAACTGAGTAATATATGAACTGACATGTGGTACAACAAGCATTGTAGCAATAACGGACGAAGCGCCGTGCCCGGTAATGCTTACGTCATGCATCAACCTGTCAATCGACGTAGCGAATGTCGGCTGTTCCCGACCGGTGTTCCGTCCTGCAGGAGCCCCATGACGTGCTCGACAGTGGGAGCCCTGCAGTCGGAAGCCCCAGCCGATGACCGCCGGCCACGTCTGGCCAGCCAGCCTCGTCAGAGCGACCGATGGACGAGACAGGAGAACACCAGCAGACACTCCGCTGGCGCGCAGCTCTGCCAAGATCCCGTGCTGTTGGCGGTCGTAACAGTCAGAACAATGGTCCTGGCAATTTTTGACGGTCCGAAACAGTCGCCAGATTCCGAAGCTCCGGGACGAAACGGTCGATTACTGCCACACAAAACCCCTCGGAGGTGAAGTAACGCCCGTGTCAATGGATGGAGGGGTGCCGGACGACAGCGTGGTGGATCTTGCTTCTTGGTTGGCTGGGCTGTGGCAGAGAGTTCACTGCTTATCGCCCGCTTAGCAATGGGTTGAAGAACACTTTAGGAAATCACCACGATGGCGAATGGTGGTGGCTCCCCTTGAATGGGAAGTGGACCGGGAGCTTCTCTCGATGAGTGGCTGTGGCCGCTGAAGATAGCCTCATAATTTACCTCCGACGGTGTTGATGTGATGACGTCCTGAGTGGTTTTAGACACGTGAAAAATCGGTGAGATGACCGTGATAAAACGCACAGAAAGGCTCCTCGAGCTGGAGCACGGAACTAGCCATGTATTCGTATGCGCAAATACGCGACGACAATAATAGACTATGCGTGTTAGCATACGGAGATCATTTCGCCAGCCTTCGCGCCTGAACGCGTCGCAACACCTCGAAATATCGCTTCTAATCAAGTTGGAGTCGTTAAACGAAACCCAAGCATGCTGCGTGTCACCCAACTGGCGCCGTATGATAGTACTCTCGTCTAGCAGTAACATCCAGTGCAGGTTAAGACTGAAACTTAGCTGGAAATGTATGCATCGGCACATTCTACTGCTGGACAGTATGTACGAATTATTTGAAGTAATTTCAGGAACTGGAAACCAGAGTTGAATATAGATTCTTGCTCACCTATCCACGTAGCATTTGGTCGCGCAACGTGCATGTTTAATTAGCTAGGTCAAGCGAAACACTCGCGCTTCATTCCGACAATCGCCGGTGAAAACGTGCAGCGGAATACGTTGGGAATTAAAAGAATAATAAAGGTCGGAGTTTCATTCAAGCCGTACAATTCTCAGAATCCAATTTGTGAGAACAAAGTGAATGCCTGAATCGAGGTCAATAATTCCATGTCGCCTTGAGAAAGTTATTGGTACGTCACGGTCCGAGAGAAAGTAAACATGGGGTGTCAATCGTATGGGTACAGTAGCTGTGGGAACAGAAGCAAAAAGTACGAGTTAGACAGCATGCGGCGAACATTCATAAAAAGTAGCGTCATGCGACGGTGAATTGACATTCGCCAGCTATCTCTGACTAAAACATCCGTAAACAATCCATCATCATCTAGCTGTCTGTCCGGAATCCCGGCCCACTTCTGCTCAATTATTTGTAAAGCTGGTGACAGAAATAGACGTGTTCATTCACCTTTCGGCTTTTTAAAATGTTCCACGAACGTAACGCTACATCCGGATAACAATTGGTACAATATTCGTCCTTAATTTGATATGACTGCTGAGTGAAGTTTGGTCTCCAACGATGTCAGCTTCGCTTACATGTCAAGCAGTCGGTTTGTGTTGTACCTCAATACATTTGCGCTGAGATTGGCTGGAGTATCCCCAGCCTAGAGCTCCAGTTTTGCATGAGGCTGTCCTGAACTTGAAAGAGGTGTATATAATTGACAAGAGCTATTAACCAGGTGCATTGCTTTCAAAGTTTGGCGCTAAGTGTGTGACAGGAATTCGTCGCCACAAAGTAACTGCCTCTCAATCAAACGCCGAACAGGCCATGCATGTACCTGCACACTTGGGTAGCACCTAGCCAGGATGTAAATCATCCGGGGGGGAGTGTGCTTATAGGCGAGCCGGATCATAAGGTCATAAGCGCCGCATGTAAAGCAAGTGGGTTTTGCAAACAAGTTTAACGCAAGTGTGCGTTTACTTTAAATGAGCCTTGCGTAATAGTATATGTGACATTTAGGTGCTAACGTGCGAGGGAACATAACTCCCGGATGCTTAGAGTATCAGTTAGCTCTTCTCCTCCGCAGGGTGTTATGTAGTTGATGTGTTCGGCAGGAGGTTGATTTGGCCAGGGTGGCGACATTAGCCTAATCTTGTCGAAAAGGCACCGAGGCATCGCTACCATGCGGTTAACAGCTAACTGCCCACGCCGCCTATCACGCTGGCTGCCGCGTGTCGGTCGTTAGCAGCAGTTAGTAGTAGCATGCTTTCATGCAGGGTTGTATGTGAGGTTGGTACGTTGTTTTGCAATTCGGCTCAACTGCATACTTCTGCCAACCTTGGCACTTCTCGGTAGCCGTCTAGCGCTGTAAATTGCGGGGCAAATCAACTCACGCACATCCGATGGCACCGCTGGGTGATCGTTTTACGACAAACTAAATTTAAAACAAGTAATTCCTACTCAGTTTCCTCTGATGGCACCTCTAGGCAGACATTTCCTTCCAGTTGGAAGTCGAATTGGCTCATGTACATCTGACGCCATTCGTGGATGGCTATTTACGTTACCGCTATAAGTGTATGTGTGATCAAGCATTGCGTGTTGGAGTGCGTGTTGAGGTGCGTGTTGGTGGTGTGGTGTCTACAATGCTCCTGCTAGTTTGGTGGCTTACCGACAGCCCATTGGCGATTGGAGGAGATCTGGGTGTTTGTTACCCAGAAGCGATGTAAGTGAGAGTGTGATGCCCTCTTTTAGTGGAAGGCATTGAACGGCTATCTTTCAGCGCCGTTATTACTACAGTCTAGCGGTATATAGTCATAGTCATAGCCATTGTCGTATATTGAGTTCTCCATATTCATGGCTTTTCAGCACTCGCGTCAATACATGGTTGAATCATAAAAGAGAAACTCGAATTATGAAAAACACTAAAGAACGCAAAATGTCAATGGAAAAGATAACTGATAAAACATGCCATCAAATACGCCCGTGAGCATCAACCCTATTATTCCACGTTCTGACCGCCCGATACAGAAAGCTGTGACTCGCAGATTCCGTATTAATGCGGGACAGCTCTAATTTATTAGCGTCAGTTCCTCGAGACATATGCCTAACGTAATATTGGAGGCATCGCAGGATGTGCCGCGAAGTGGTCATCCTCTAGTTGAGGCTGTGTTGGCTTTATGCGGCCAGCTCGAAGTCTAGTGAGGTTTGCTTCTTTTTGGCTGCGTGATTGGTTTAAGGTTATGGTGATTGGTTAAGACGGCGTGATTGGCTTAAAGTGATTCATGTGCTTGATGTTGGCTTGATGTTGTGGATGTGGCTGGAGTGGTGATGTGTCAAGCTGTGTTGTGTTCACGTCTTCTTGTGATGCCTACCAATGTGGCATTGTAGAAGTGCTTTGCAATCGTCTACCGGATATTCCACGTTGGGAGAAGTGGCCGACGCTAAGGCTTGCTTTGTCAGCCCATCTGCTTTCTCGTTTCCTGGAATATTGACGTAACGTGGAATCCAGAGGAAGGACAAGTTGTTTGCGTTGCGGGCCACGGCTTGTTGGATTCGATCAATGACTGGATGTGGGCAGTCGTGCGTGTTGCTAATTGATTGAAGGATGTATTTGCTATCTGAAAAATACTACATTTCTCGTGTTGGTTTCTTTAGAATAGAGATAACGACCAGTATGGCCCGTGCTACAGTGGTTTAGATGGAACAGTAATCCGGCAGATGTCCTGGAAACCCTCAGGCCTTACCCAGTGATGCTGATGTTTACTGTAGCCTCATATTTTGATCCACCCGTGAATACGAGTGTTTTGTAGTTGTTGATATCGGCGAATTTGTTGAAGGTGCCATGAATTTCCACCGATGATTTTTTTCCACCATCCATCTGATTTTTTATCCAAGAGCAAGTAGTCGATCTTTGGTTGACGGTGAGTCCAGAATCACCTAGTGGACGGTCGAGCTGCAGTGGTCGGCATGGTAAGGTTGGGATCTGGAAGAGCCGTGATGATTTGAACACTAAATGGTGAGAATTTGCTCCAAAATCAGCTCCAGTTGTATTCGTCAGGCTGAAAGCATGGCTGGGCGGGGTGATTTTCCATGACGTTGATTTGAACGTGGTAGCGGCACAGATGTTGTGGCCTAAAGCAGAAGAAAGGCTGCTTGCGTCCACTGGAAGATTGGCTATCGGTAGAAGACTGGCTGAGGACTCTTGTGGCTGCTCTGATGTAGTTGTTTTTATGGTTTCTATTTTTTTCCCGCTCAGTGTTGGCGAAATGATAGATGATGCTCTGCTGTATTCAGAAATTGGTCGTATTAATGCCTTGTGTAGTTACAGTAGTGCTTCCTGTAGCCAACCAAATCTGTGCCTGCCAGTACACGGAGTAGGTTTACGCGCTTCACGCATCTCTTCGAGATGACAGTTATGTGTTTGTTGAAGCTAAGGTTTTTGTCCCAATGCACTCCTAAAAGTCTGAAACTTTTCACTTGTTCGATGACTTTGCCATCGATGTGTGGTAAAGTTTTCGAAGTAGGACGGAGGTGGGTATGCATATGTAACTGTGACGACGTTTCTGCGGGCAGGGTGAAGCCCCAAGTGTTGCGCCACTCTGTGGTGTGGTCTAGAGCTGTTTCAATGGTTTTCCAGGCTTTTAGGAAGCATTTTTATGTTGTCCAAATGGCTACGTCGTCCACAAAAAGTGGACATTGAAGTGACGCGTCGGCGTGATCAGCAATCATTTTCGTGAATCATGACGAGGAAGGAAGAGGCCCGGCGAGAGCACGCTCCCCTCTGCCAGGCATGATCCTGAGATGTGGTGCTTGATGTGACGGTGCCGCGTCTGAACTTTGGGGTCCTGTCTGTAAGAAAGTTGAGAATGAAGCGTGCAATGTGTACGCTTGGACCTAACTTGTGGGGTTTGTGTGTCAGCGGGGACTTGTGTACTCAGTCGAATGAGGCAGTTACGTCAAATTATGCAGCCATTTTTGCGTCTTTGACGCGTAGACCACTTTTGATGTCGTGCACTAGTCGAATGAGATTCTCTATGGCTGATTCCTGATGCTGCAAGCCGTGCTGAAATTCGTAGAACTGGTTTTCGTGTTGAATGAAACGTCGCAATTGTGTGATGACTATCCGCTCGACTGGCTTATTAGTGCAGCTAGACAGTGATATAGGCCTATGCTTTTTCTTTGCGTGAGACGAAATGTACGACCCTCAATATGCTTTTTCTGGTAAAATTGTCCTTGTACGGCCTTGACAATTCAATGGAATGACTATACTTCCCTGCCATCCAGCAGAGAAAGTGTCATTTAGGTGAAACTCGTTAACCCGCGCCGTCTTTCCGGTCAAATCCTCACACCCCGGTTGAAAGCCCGCTCTAAAATCCACCCTAAGTATCGCACGAAAACAAGAGGTGTCATCGGAAAGCGCTCGACGAACAGGGTCCGGGTCCACCCTCCAAAATAATTTCCCCCAAAAATTGACGTCACCAGGAGGCTAGATTTTCACGACTTTTCACGACTTACATTATGTTTTTGACTCCGAGGAGTTCATTTTGGGATATATGAAAAAACAAAATTTATTCGAATTGAGAAATAGACGGCGAAATCGACCAGGGCTATAATTTTTTTAGACACCCGAAAATAACACTTTTTGAAATGTCAAAATTTTGAGTTTTCAAGTTTCATTTCATTTTCCTTTTCTAATGGGTAGGGGGACGGGATAATGGGCAAGAGGACGGGACGGGTTAATGGTCGCTAGTAAGTACGTTATATAATTTGTGTTGAAATGTTTGAAGAACTGGTAATGTATGTCATCCAGCCCAGCCGACGTGTTTCCACACTTGCTGATGGCACGGCTCAGTTCATACAGAGTGAATGTTTGGTTTTGGTCTCATGTGTTGTCAAAGTTGAAATTTGCATTGGAAGCGAGGTCATATCGATAGTTACTGTGGTGATGTCATAGGTGTTCTTTCCTGAAATGCTAATTCAAAGTGGTCTACAACTTGTTATGGGTCAGTGGTGTGCTGTCCTTTCACCGTCAGCTGGAGAAAGAGGCGTGATGGTGGACGTTTCAGGCTGAAACGCTTCATCAGTTGCCAGATTCTGCTGGCAAGGGTGAACCTATTGAACTTGGATGCGCGGAGCCTGCCAAGAGTTTTGGTGTGCTGTTCGAAATGTGTATCAGCAGTGTCTTTGGACTGTCTGTAGGCTGAAGGTATGCTTCGCATGCGCATCTCTTGTTCTGTCTGTGGGCACAGCGACTGGCGGAGGATTGCCCTTTCATAATTCGAGATCCACCATGGCGCTGATCCCTCTTCAGGGTTTTTCTTTTTCAGACTTAGTTTTGTGATGTCGAGCGGATGGCCCTGAGCATTGTTTGGATTGTGCTGTTCTCTGAACTCGCATCATTCAGGTTCACCTGATCGTAGAATTTTGTCGCAGTCATGTCCAGTCTTTTCTGATTCCAAGATGGTCTGAATAGTAATAGTGTGGTGTGGTAGACAGCGTCCGTGCCGAGTCTACTTATGATTGGGTAGTGAGTCTCGCTCAGCCCGAAGTCGTCTGAGACCGACCACTCAGAGTGAGCTTAATCGTTTGGAGCAGCCCGTTAAATCGATGCAGCTGTCCGAACCTCTTAACCGGTGGTGACGCCGGTGTTGCGAAGTACTCGGCTGTGGTTTGATATAAACTCATGAAATTCGTGGCATCTAATGTTCGTCTGGATGTTTCTCTGGGCCGACACCCAGACGAATGTAATCTACTTTTGCTGTGGTGTCGAGGGGGCTGTTGCGGCCACAGTGATGCTATGTTGGCAAGTGTGATCTTATCCAGCCCTGGGTCAAAATATAGCCCCAACTGATGTCGGGCGTGCGGTGCAGTGTAGACGAACAGCGCTGGCTGCTGAATGTGCTTGTGGTGAGTAGCTTACGTGTATCGGCTCTGCTTCGTGTGCTTTTCATGATGTTGGTGATGTGCAGAGTGATGGTGAAGTGGGGCGGGGATGGCTGAGTGGTTAAGGTGTCGGGCTATGGGTACCAAAGGTCCCGGGTTCGACTCTAGCGCCACTCAGGACATTTCCCAATCCCGCGGCCCACCGGCGAAACAGTGTGGGCGGCGCCATTAGCCGTGAATGTGCATAAAGTGTGTCGTGAACCAACCAATAGACAACAAGTGATGGTGAAGTGTAGTGTGTTCAGGATGTGGCGGAGTGTTCGTGAGAGGGTGAACGAAGGCTTTCGTGCAATAGTGTGGCGTGGTTCGGTGTGGAAGCTTACTAGGTACCTACTCCTGGGTTCGTTGCACCCAGGACCGAGCTTTAGCCCCCTAGTCCATACTCCGGCCGCAATGGCCCGGGGCAGTGGGCTCGTCACCGTTGGGTTCCCTCCGGGTGTTAGGTGAGATATTGTTTGTTTGTTTGCTGGGGGGTTCTCGACGCACTTTATGCACGAACACGGCCAATGGCGACACACACGCACTGTTTCGCCGGTGGGCATCGGGATTCGAAAATGTCCCGAGTGGTGCGAGTGTTGAACCCGGGATCTTTGGTACCCAGGGCCCAACACTTTACTACCCGGCTATCCCCGCCCATGGGAGATAGAAGTTGGGGATATGGTTATGGTGGATTTCCTTCTGGAATCGAAGATGTGCTCTTCGGGGGTGCGTAGAACTCTTGGTGCATGTTTTTTTGCTTCTTGCGTCATGTCTTCTTGCTTCTTGCTCTGCTGTTCTTCGTGCTTCTTGGACTTCTTGGGCCTTTGGTGCTTGCCGGCATCGCTCTTGAGCGCCAGGCTGCGTGTCCACACTTCTAGGAGCTTTCCCACGGAAGGACATCTGTGAGCCTCTTACGAAAATGCTATAATACACGTCTTGGACACGTGCGTCGCGTCATGTTCGACTCGGCTTGATGGATAGTCTGATTTCCCAATGTCCAAATTGCTTCGCAGTCAGCCGACATGCTCGAGGTTGGACGTCGTTTCACGATCTGTCATCAGCTCAGGTCTTAAATTAATTGGTCGTACGGCTAAAATCCGTCGGCGGCACGCAGCCGCGAATCCACAGAAACGACCGCCCTGGCGCAAAATCGGGCCCGCACAAACAACACACAGTTAATGGAGTTGGTAATGGTGGCCTCGCAACGTCGTGCGGTCCGTTGGTCGAGATTGTGCGTCTGCTCAACACCGTGATGCAAATTTATGAGATGAGTGACGGTGACTTAGCGGAGCGCCGGCATGGGCGTGGAGGACGCCTACCGACGTCCGATGGCATCTCGTCGGTCCGGAGTGTCGACACAGTGCTGCTGACCGATGTCGTTACTGTTGCACCAGAGCAGCGGCGCAACGCGAAGTGTTGCATCTATACCTCGACTATCTCGTTGGCCGAGTGGACCGGATAACTATGTCCTTGGCCAGAGGTTGTGTTGCATATACGTTTGAGGGCAGGTGTCCCCGCAATGTAGCTCCCCGGAATAATTTCTAATTTTAACGTCGAACACAATGGAATGTGACCCGCAGTTTATTCGGGCCCGTCCAATGCCTTCATGCACAGTGTCCTGCCCCAAATCATTTCAGAAGTCAACTGTGGTGCCTTGGGCAGCGGCACTCTTGGCATGCTTCATCGTGAGCGACCAGCTAACAAGCACGTAATATCTCCTGTTTATTTACCTGCCGCAACTTTCCCAAACTCTCGCAACCTCCAGCGGAGTGGCAGGTTCTGGGAAGCTGCTAGCGCGGACCATTTAAACGGGACTGGCGCGGCAATTTGTATGAAAATGTCTGGCTGGCTGCTCATCGGTGGCAAGAACGGCGAGAAGCGACTGATTCCGACTCCAAGGGGCATGTGGCGGCATATTCGAAACAAAATGCAGGAAGATGGACGTAAGAGATATTGGAAATTATAAGAGATAATGCAATACAACATGGTGGAATAATGCAAGATGTGATAGTGTCCAAGGCATGTGGGTTGCTAACGGCTCGCGGAGGTAAAACACGTAGAATTTCGCTGCTTCGAAAACGCAGATGAAAGATACTAAGATTAGCTTTGCTACTGAAGTCTGATAATGAAGAAGGGAGGCAGTTCCTCATACTGGAACATGTCAGGTCAGCTTACCGCTGCTCTGACGGCTCTGGGCGAAACCATAACACCACAGATGGTTTCGCATTGTAAACTTATTCCATGCTTTTTGAGTATTTTGAAACTGGTTGCTATCCCATATATTTACTTTTTATGGGAAGATTTTATTCACCAATTTTCTCACCGAAATACACCAGAACTCATCGCCGCAACCTCAATAGACCAAACAGCTATGATACAGACATCTCTTCTTTGTATATCGAGAACGAGGACAAACGCAAAGGCACATTACTTGTATTGACATATATGCTCGTGCAATCTGCCACAACGCCATCCTATCTCCGACTTATGGAAATTTGTCGGAGGTTTGGGGTGGTTGCGATAATTTGGTGGAAGTTGTGGAAGGTAAAGTAACACACCCAAAGTTGATTTGTGTAGTCATTGGCATTTGCTGGGGAACTGCGAAGCAGATGGAAACTTTTAAGAGAAAAAGGCATGATTGATACTGAGTGAAAATATATTGATGTTAAATGCAGAGAAATTGACATATATTGTAATGAGCTTGGCATCAAGTAAATTAAGTTTATGCTGATTGCAATGCAGAATGCAAAATATAATGCAATTGACACCTATTGTAATTCGATCGGTATCGAATCAATTAATTGATACCGATTGCAACCAATGATGCCAATTGTAGTGAAATTGACACTAGCTAGGATGCAACTGATACCGATTGTAAAGGAATTTATACTGATTTTAGTGAAAATGATACCGACTGTAATTAAATAACTCTCCGTCTCTCCTGCATGTGCAACTTCTGTGACACAGACCGTAGTAGATAAATACAACTGAATATTTCAAAATAACGCACTTTTGCATGTTCAAATGACCCAAATGACTTGCTTATTTGTGTTGATCGGGTGACTGATAACGTTAAGAAATGACGAGTTACAAAGTGTCATTCACCCTCTGATATCTTACATGCAACTCCTAACCGACGGGAGTGGTAATCATGGACCGTGGGGCCTTGCCTATCTCTTCTACATAGGATGCCAAGTTGTCAACTTTATACATTGCTCAAGAGTGGCCCCAGGGGCGAGGTTTTGGATGCATGTGCGAGTAATTTCTCGGTTGTGTGACTCCGCAACATGAAGTGATTTAGGGGAATTTGTGCGCGGCATTGTGTAGATTCAGTGTCCCAGTTCTCCGTTCTTTGCTTCCTCCATTCTGGTAGTGTGCTATAGGCATAGCCATCATATGGCAAGAATAATTATCCAATTTAAATGCCTGTGAAATGTGGGAAAAGTTCAAATCTTACTTGTAGGAAACCCAGATTAGACATGTCCCCCAAAAGCAAAGACACAAAAGAAGGGTAGGAAAGCCAGCATAGCTTACACCAGCCTTGATAAAAGCAATTAAGGCTAAGAAAACTGCAGTTAGAGTTTTTAACGAAGCCTCAAATGTCATTAATCTAAAGGCGTATCGAAAAGCTAGAGACACTGTGAAGCAAAAAAACCAGAGCAGCAAAGCGAGCAAAAGAACTGGATTTAGCTAGAAACTGTAATGGGGACAGTAAAAAGTTCTTAAGTTTTTACAAGCTGAGTAAAGTTTCTAGCACAATTGGTCCACTGGAAGTAAACGGGACTACATTGGGTGAGGATAATGAGATGGGTGAGGAGCTGAGCAAGCAGTTCAAATCAGTGTTTACATTGGAAGATATGACCAATCTGCCGACCGTACACCATAGTTCAGTGACATGGGATCTGACAAATGATGTTGATTTCATTGATAGTGATGTTGTTTACAATCATATCAGGAAAATAAAGCAAAACAAGGCAGCAGGACCTGATGAAATTTATGCTAGGGTGTTACGGGAAACTGAAAAGGAAGTAACATTTCCACTTAGTATAATATTTTGTAGATCAGTTTCACAAAATGAAATTCCAACCGATTGGAAAAGGGCAAATATAGTTCCTATTTTCAAGAAAGGAGAAAGAGGGAAAGTTGAAAACTATAGGCCAGTAAGTCTTACATCCCTAGTCTGCAAGGTACTCGAATCAATTATCAAGGATAGAATAGTTAGTTATCTGGAAGGTAGCAGATTGATTCAAGATACTCAACATGGGTTTAGAAAAGGATGATCGTGTCTCACAAACCTCTTGGACTTTTTGAACTTCGCCACATAACAATTTGATCAGGGAATTCAGGTTGATGTAGCATATCTTGACTTTAGTAAGGCCTTTGACAAGGTACCCCATAAACGGTTAATGATACAGCTTCAGTCCCATGGTATTGCAGGTAGCATCTTAAAATGGATAGAGTTGTGGCTTTCAGATAGACAGCAAAGAGTGATGCCAAATGGTACAAAGTCATCATGGCAAAATGTTCTTAGTGGAGTCCCCCAGGGGTCAGTACTAGGGCCATTACTGTTCATTATATTTGTAAATAACATTGAAGGTGGCCTCAGCAGTAAAGTTTTGAAATTTGCGGATTATTTGAAGGTCTTTAGGGCAATAACAGGTCCGGATGAGCATATCTCGCTGCAAAAAGACTTAGACGAACTTGTGAAGTGGTCCGAAGAATGGCAAATGAAATTTAACTTTGATAAGTGCAAAATCATGCATGTAGGTAAGCAGCATATGAAGGCTCCATACTTGATGGGTGGCCAAGTGCTATCAGTGACTCAACAGGAGACGGATTTAGGTGTTATTCTAAACACAAAACTGGGGGCATCAGAACAGACCAAGGAAGCCAGGAAGAAGGCACTGAGAATGCTCGGGGCAATAAATAGGAATGTATCATGCAGAAGTGAGGAAGTGATCAGGAAGCTTTACTGTGCATACGTCAGGCCACATTTGGAATACTGCATCCAAGCTTGGTCTCCTAGCTGTGAAAAAGATTGTTGGCTTTTAGAGAGAGTACAAAAGAGGGCTACAAAAATGGTTAATGGCATAAGCAACCTGGCATATGAGGAAAGATTGAAGAAATTGAATATGTTTTCATTTAGATATAGAAGGCTGAGAGTAGATCTCATCGAGGTCTTTAAATTTGTCAATGGTCTGGAGAGGGAATACCTTGGGGAAATGTGTGAATTTAACAGAAATGATGCAATTAGAGGTCATAAATTCAAAATTAAAGTTAACCACAGCAGAACAAGGTTAAGGCAAACTTTCTTCACCAACAGGGTAGTCGAACACTGGAACCAGCTGCTAGAAAGCATCGTCAGTAGCAACACATTGAACATCTTTTAAAACAGCATAGACAATCATTATAAGAATAGAGGGCTTGCTTTTCAGTATTACAGGGAGGGCTGATTGACGGATTTGGTGGGCAACTGGTTCAGTGTACAGAGTGCAACCAAGAAGGGCCCTTGTGGCTCATAGTTGCACTAATCTTTTATGTCTTTATGTCTTTATGTCTTATGTCTTTATGTCATAGTACTTCCATCCGAGGTCATTTATATTTGACAGCAACATTGTGCTAAAAGCTGGAGATACCGGGAAAGCCTCCTAAAATAATTACCCGAACCCATGCGGCTTTCACTCGACTATGTTTTTCGAAACTACACTTGCTCTCAACTCATCAGAAAGACCGTCTCATTTTCTGCAGAGTGGTGCAAGATACGAAAAAATATGTTGCGAAATGTAGGAGTAGTGTTGCACGGAATATTCCACGATTCACCCCACCCCGACCATTTCTTCTCACCCCGCATCCGCCTGTCAAACTTCGGTGATTAAACCAAAACAAAGATGAACGTCACAAAAAATTTCCGTTTCGCGCAAGAAATTCGGTCAGTTAGTTCTCGAGATCTTAGGAGAGAACATTAAGTGTCGTTATCTATAAATGCTTCGCTGGCAAGCTGAGCCTTACCGCGATAGAGTTCAGCTGTAAAAGAAAGAGAAATATGCAGAATGCCAAGATTCCTCAAGCAGAGGTACGGATAAACCAATGAAGTAAACCCATGCAACTATGTGGGAGATGAAGATATAGACTTGAACAAATTTTCGGCATCAGACTTCTCCATATAGTGAATGATAGTTAGCTTTTTTGTCGGCTGTTTAGCAAGTGTGTTTGGTGTTGAAGTTTAAGATAGTTTAATTAGTAGTAAGTTGGGGGTATTCATAAGTGCTGTGTGACTGTTCATTTTTCTGTCTAGCCATAAGTGATATCAAAGGGATATTTATATAGTTGTCTACTTGTGTGGAAGACAATTAGATTAGACATCTTGTTTAGTTATTTAATTTATTTAAAAAAAAAAAAAACAAAAAAAACAAACAATTGTTTAATAGTTTCTGCTTTTCTTGAGGCACTCAGATATTTAACTGACAGTATAGGAGGTAGCGATTTATAGTGAATGATAGTTGGCTTTTTTGTCGGTTGTTTAGCAAGTTAATTTAGCAAGTTAATTTGAATCTAAATCTAGGCATAAGCTGCAGCGTTTAGGATGGTTTCGACCAGGATGCAGGCACTAGAGGAAGAAATTAGGACCCTTAAGGCAGAGGTTTCCAACCTCAAGGCTGCCCTTGTTGCACAAGGTAGGCAAGATAAAGCAACAAGGGGTCAATCCGTAGCAGGGACATCATATGCCCAGGTGGTCGCAGGCCACCAGGTAGCTGAGGTTTCCCCTACTGTGGAGGTGGCTGGGATCTCTCAAGAGGGAGTGTTAATAGTGTTAATAGTGAACAGAGGAGGGGTAGTTCTGGTAGGTCACAGGAGGGGAAGTGGCATGAGGTCAGGGGGTGGAGGATTTGGAGACGCGAACCTAAGGAAAGGGTCAGTGAGTGGCAGGTGGCAGGTGGTAGGAGCGGGAGGAAGTGTAGCCGACCGGCCCAGCGGGCAGGCATAGTAACAACAAATATGTTCCAGGCATTGGATGACTGCCCCCAGGATAGCAATAGTAAGGAGTCAGTGCTGGTCATAGGAGACTCTCGTGTGCGTCATTTAGAGCGGGTATTTTGTAAAGGTAGGAGGACAGGAGGTGCATCACCAGGCCTGGTGCCAAGGTGAAGGACCTGGTACCTGCGATGGCACAGGTCACCAGTGATCACCAGTTTAACACAGTCATAGTGCATGTAGGGGTAAATAACATAGGTCATACTAGGAGCGAGGAGCTTCTGCGGAGTACAGGGCCCTTCTGGCCACCCTGAAGGGTACCAATAGAGTGCTTGTAACAGGAATTTTGCCTAGGCTAGAGCCTCCCTGAGTGGAGCTCTAGGGCACTGGCAGCTAACACCAGGGTAGGAAAGCTCTGCCAGGAGCTAGGTTTTACATTTGTAGACGAGTGGAGCAGGTTTTATGCATCGTGGGACCTCTATCAGAAGGATGGCCTGCATTTTTCTGAGAAGGGGTCCATGTGTTAGGCAAAGTATATGAGCATGTCCTTCAGGGAAACTAGGAAATGGGGTGGGGAGGGATGAAATTGCATTGCCAACTCAGGAATATTCCAATAGTGTCAGCCAAGGCAATAGAACCTCAAAGTCTGCAAATAGGGACAGCAGCAACTCAAGGGGACAGAGTTATAGTTCATCTAGTGATAAAAGAACTCCTCAATATGAAAAAGCCAAAGGTGGTTATGGAGCATTTGTTAAGTGTATGATGTTTAATGCTCAGAGTATCCGTTCCAAATTTGATGAGTTCAAGTGTTATGTTGCTGAGGAGGAACCGGATTTTGTTTGCATTACGGAGGCATGGGTCAGTGAAGGATATTTTGGAGATAACTTACAGGACTATGAGATCCAGGGATACAATATGTTTTCGTGCAATAGGGGTCCAGCAATGAAAGGGGGTGGTGTAATGCTCTATGTGAATAGCTTATTCAGTTCTCAAAAAGTAGCAGGTGGGGATAAAAATGTGTCTGTGGAGTCCATTTGGCTTGATGTCACTGTGGGAAAAGGCAACAGCAATACTCTTAGGATAGGAGCTTTCTACCGATCAGGAACCCTGCCACATTCTCAGCAACTGGAGCTTGACAAGGTGATTTGTGAGGAAATCAGTAGAAACTTTAAGAGGAAGTGCCTTATTCTCGGTGACTTTAATCTAAAAGGTTATGAAAATGCTGGTGTTGGCTCCCCATCATGCAAAATGTTCAGGAAATGCCTTGAAGAGGACCTGTTCTTACACCAGTTTGTATCGGAACCTACCAGGCATGGTTCATTCTTGGACCTTGTATTCTCGGATTTAAGTGACTTGGTTCAAGAGTTGACTGTAGGCGAAACTCTGGGAAAAAGTGACCATAACATAGTTAGATTCAAGGCACATGTAGGGGAAACTATCAAGGATAATTTGGTAAAGGTTCCAAATTTCAACAAAGCAGACTTTAACGGCATGAGAGCGGCTTTAAGTGCCATCAGATGGGAAGAAGAATTCTCCAATTTAAATGCCTGTGAAATGTGGGAAAAGTTCAAATCTTACTTAAAGGAAACTCAGATTAGACATGTCCCCCAAAAGCAAAGACGCAAAAGAAGGGTAGGAAAGCCAGCATGGCTTACACCAGACGTGATAAAAGCAATTAGGGCCAAGAAAACTGCATTTAGAGTTTTTAAAGAAGCCTCAAATGTCATTAATCTAAAGGCATATCGAAAAGCTAGAGACACTGTGAAGCAAAAAACCAGAGCAGCAAAGCGAGCAAAGGAACTGGATTTAGCTAGAAACTGTAATGGGGACAGTAAAAAGTTCTTTAGTTTCTACAAGCTGAGTAAAGTTTCTAACACAATTGGTCCACTGGAAGTAAACGGGACTACATTGGGTGAGGATAGTGAGATGGTTGAGGAGCTGAGCAAGCAGTTCAAATCAGTGTTTACATTGGAAGATATGACCAATCTGCCGACCGTACACCATAGTTCAGATACATGGGATCTGACAAATGATGTTGATTTCATTGGTAGTGATGTTGTTTGCAATCATATCAGGAAAATAAAGCCAAATAAGGCAGCAGGACCTGATGATATTTATGCTAGGGTGTTGCGGGAAACTGAAAAGGAACTGGCATTTCCACTTAGTATAATATTTTGTAGATCAGTTTCACATAATGAAATTCCAACCGATTGGAAAAGGGCAAATGTAGTTCCTATTTTCAAGAAAGGAGAAAGAGGGAAAGTTGAAAACTATAGGCCAATAAGTCTCACATCCCTAGTCTGCAAGGTACTCGAATCAATTATCAAGGATAGAATAGTTAGTTATCTAGAAGGTAGCAGATTGATTCAAGATACTCAACATGGATTTAGAAAAGGACGATCGTGTCTCACAAACCTCTTGGACTTTTTGAACTTCGCCACAAAACAATTTGATCAGGGAAATCAGGTTGATGTAGCATATCTTGACTTTAGTAAGGCCTTTGACAAGGTACCCCATAAACGGTTAATGATACAGCTTCAGTCCCATGGTATTGCAGGTAGCATCTTAAAATGGATAGAGTTGTGGCTTTCAGATAGACAGCAAAGAGTGATGCTAAATGGTACAAAGTCATCATGGCAAAATGTTCTTAGTGGAGTCCCCCAGGGGTCAGTACTAGGGCCATTACTGTTCATTATATTTGTAAATAACATTGAAAGTGGCCTAAGCAGTAAAGTTTTGAAATTTGCAGATGATTTGAAGGTCTTTAGGGCAATAACAGGTCAGGATGAGCATATCTCGCTGCAAAAAGACTTAGACGAACTTGTGAAGTGGTCCGAAGAATGGCAAATGAAATTTAACTTTGATAAGTGCAAAATCATGCATGTAGGTAAGCAGCATATGAAGGCTCCATACTTGATGGGTGGCCAAGTGCTATCAGTGACTCAACAGGAGAAGGATTTAGGTGTTATTCTAAACACAAAATTGGGGGCATCAGAACAGACCAAGGAAGCCAGGAAGAAGGCACTGAGAATGCTCGGGGCAATAAATAGGAATGTATCATACAGAAGTGAGGAAGGATCAGGAAGCTTTACTGTGCATATGTCAGGCCACATTTGGAATACTGCATCCAAGCTTGGTCTCCTAGCTATGAAAAAGATTGTTGGCTTTTAGAGAGAGTGCAAAAGAGGGCTACAAAAATGGTTAATGGCATAAGCAACCTGGCATATGAGGAAAGATTGAAGAAATTGAATATGTTTTCACTTAGATATAGAAGGCTGAGAGGAGATCTCATCGAGGTCTTTAAATTTGTCAATGGTCTGGAGAGGGGATACCTTGGGGAAATGTTTGAATTTAACAGAAATGATGCAATTAGAGGTCATAAATTCAAAATTAAAGTTAACCACAGCAGAACAAGGTTAAGGCAAACTTTCTTCACCAACAGGGTAGTGGAACACTGGAACCAGCTGCCAGAAAACATCGTCAGTAGCAGAACATTGAACATCTTTAAAAACAGCATAGACAATCATTATAAGAATAGAGGGCTTGCTTTTCAGTATTACAGGGAGGGCTGATTGGCAGATTTGGTGGGCAACTGGTTCAGTGTACAGAGTGCAACCAAGAAGGGCCCTTGTGGCTCAGAGTTGCACTGATCTTTTATGTCTTTATGTCTTTTATGTCTAAGATAAGAGGGAAAGGAGGAAGAGAAGGAGGAAGCATGCAGTATCCCGCGCACTCTTCCCCAGTCTTACTCTAACCAGACCGGAGGATAATGAATCCCGGACATTTGTCCAAGCTTACATCTTCATCTACTTCCACATCTTCCTCGGTGCGCTAGAATATTTGGCAAAGTACTGCACTACTATAGCACGGCTGATCGTCTATTTCTCCGTCTTTCTAGGATTAACTGCCACCGATCATCAAATACTGATTATGCAATGTTCCAGATCCAGTTAGCTATCCTTTGGCTTTGTAATATGCATGTCTGTAATAGCTCCTCCCTATTTCTTGTCCACTGTCGGTGAGTCTATCATCTGGTGACCGTTGACCAGTTGCATCCGAGCTGGCGCAGTATGCGTTGGGGAAGACTGATGATGAAGTTGATAAAAAAGCATGTGATGGGGATCTCTGTATTTAAAGGGAATGCAATGTTATATATCAATGTTACAGCAATGTAGTCAACATATAAAATCATCGTGGTCAACAGATCCAAAAAGATGATAACGCAAGCAGCGAGCTGATGTGAGTGGTGCTGCTTGAAATGAAATCACATGAAGGACGGTTAACACCATTATATACAAGTGGTAAATGTAACGAGGTTAGTTTTCGGGGCATCTAAGTCCTCTAAATTCATAACCCTACCCACTCTGTTCCTGTCCCGACAAGTTTGAGGCACGTACCCTGTATCCCTCCGTCGCATACCTATCGGCCGACGCCCAGACGAGGTCGGCCAGTGGACATTGCCCGCTCTGACTTCCGGCCACAGCCACCGGCCGTCCCGGTCACAGCCAAGGTGACCCTCACTACCCCAGCGCGCACCGCCGTCGTCGTCAGATTGTGAATGCCATATGCAGTGACGTGACGTCAGTGGGTGATGTAGGAGCCCTATGGGCAGGCGTGTAAATGATGTCTGAATGATGGTGAATACCAGCTGTCAGTGGGCTATGGCGAATTGCACGTCGTAAGTCGCTAGTGTCAGGCGCTGTGTCGCCAGACAGAGGCTACAGTGCCGTCGTCTGCCAGTCAGTTGTTGTTAAGCAACATCCTGTGAAATGCTGACAGCTCACTGTCCGACCCCGATACCGCGCGAGCCTAACAAAGGCCAGTCTCTGGATGCCATCAGGGGCGGCTCTGATATCTGACTCTGAGCTGACGTGTGTCAGATGGACAGCGCGAGCCATTGTTCCGACTCGGGGCCGATGCCCGGGCCACGCGGACAGTAGTGACGTGTTGGTCACATGGTAATGACGTGCTGTCGGTTGCTTGGGACGCGCCGCGAGAGGCACTCGTTGATTCTCTCGTCGACGGGCGCTTGAGACGGGCGGTCGCCCCCGGGCGGTCGCCCCTCAGGCGGGCCCGGCCTGTCCCGCCCTGCCCTGCCCCACACGTCGGTACTAAGGTACGCTTGGACTCTGTCGGACTCCCTATGTCGGTAGAGATATAGAGTGAGGGTGATTGTTGACCTGTCAAAATGAAGCTATTGTATTAATACCTGTATCACGCTGCGCTATTAACGTCCTAAGCATCGTGGCCGTTGTTCGACTAATAGCTCAATATAGAAGTGCTGGCTTTGGAGGTGCGTGTCAAGAGATGCGAGTCCAGAGGCATGAAATTGGAAGCTGCGAGCTGGTGAAATAATTATCCCGGGGCTATCGTAACGCTGAGGTTCATAGTCTATTCACGTACCTAATGGAAGTTTACCTCAGTCAAAGTAGGGAAATGTCTGAAAAAAGCTCTGGGGAGCAAAACTTCATTACATAAACACTTTAGGTTAACTTAACACCTGAACAGATGGTAAGTTGCACTCGCATTCCATTTGAAACGTGTTCTAAGCTTAAGCATCGTAAGCCATCCAAAGCACACAAATGACTTCGGGTGTTGCTGTCGCCATGGATTATTTCCTTTTTGGGCTGATTGGGTGAAAAGCGCTAAATATGGGCTAAATAGGCTAACCATTTAATAGCCTACTTGATGCACAGGCTTCTTGCAATGCTACCCATGGGAAAGAATGCAGGCCTACAATGTTCTGGTGGATTCTGGATACGTTTAAGCACAGATTTAGCTCGTACACTGTTGGTCGGTCTATATAACACCGTCCGTATATTAATTAGTCGTATTCTGAAGAAAAAAACGGCCATTCTTTTTATAGCAATTCCCTCTCCGCACCACAAGCTTCTTCCCAGCCCATTCGTCACCCACCTGGAGCACAGACAGATCCAGTACTGCTGCCACTCCCACGTGCCACAATCATGCGTAGCGTAGTACTCGCTGGGTTCTTGGTAGTCTACACGTGCACTACATCTTCCCGTATCCGAGAGAACATCAAGCCACCCTGCTTTGCTTTCTTGCCCTGTGTGGCCTTATAATGACACAACCCCAGGTCCTAAATTCCCACCTGGCCAGGACACCTGACAACCAAAGAAACACCTGGTCGGTCAGCTGTACTGACTGTACCTGGTGAGGCTTGCGATCCTGGTAGATGCATGATCCAATCTTCTATACGGTGGTGTGCGTGGTGATTGGTGACGCAGTCAGAATCGGAGCACCGGAGACTGCCCGCATGCATTTCAGATACGCTTCCCACCATGCTAAAGGAGCTCTGCTGTACGACTTTTGTGGGCACTGAAGTCGTCGTAGGGGAATCCCTGTAGCCTCCAGAGGGAGACCCCTGCCATTGTTCAAACACCCTTGAAGTCCGTAGAGAAGGCCGCGCCAGACGTTGTAGGGACACACGAGCAGTTGGGAGATAATTGGGCAGTTTGCAGAGGGGCATGTCGGCCGTTGTAATGACACCGCTGCGATCTGTAGAGAGGGCACCCCAGCAGTTGTGGCAACATTGCACTCTGCTAACTGTTGATATCATACCGCTGCAGTCTGCAGAGAGGACACCCACTAGTTGCAGGGGCAACACCACAGTCTGCAGCCGTTGAAATGGCACTGCTGAAGTCTGCAAAGAGGATGTGCCAGCAGTTGTAGACACACATGAAATTGTGGGAGCACCTCAGCAGTTGTATTGGCACTCATGAAGAGAAGAGAAGCATCCTAGCAGTTTTCGAGGTATTCTGGCATTATTGTAGCAGCACTTCGGTGCAATACAAGATACTCCACCCTAAAAGCTTCATAGGACAAACTACAGGCACCTCGGTAGTGGAGACGCGCGGCAGCCATTGTATAAGGATCTTGCGTTTGTGGAAACATGGACAAGGTTGTGAAGAGGCGATACGGGCAACCGTAAACATAGATCACAACAACTGCATGGGCACCCAGAATATAGGATCATTCCAGCAATTGTAGCGACACTTTGGCCTTATACGAGCACTCCTGTAGCAGGCGGAAGGACAACCCAGTCAGGGGTGAAGCCATCTACTTTTGGTGTGTTTAAATTTCGATTGTCGTCTCATCGCACCTTACAAAGTGAGTGGGTACATTTGAAAGAGTAAATACAGTGTTCTGTCGGCTGGCATCATTTGATAGTTTGCACGACCCTTAGTACAATTGTGTTCCCTGGAGCCTTGGTGATCTGGGTGCTCTTTGCAATCGCAAACCTTGTAGTGTTTTCGGTCGTAGCGGGGCCGGGTTTCGTGAGGATGATGCGAGAACAGAACTATGTCCCCTGTGCGGATGCTGCGCTCCTTGATGTTCCAGCTAGTGGCTTTTTGCACCTCCTCCAGAGACTTGGCTATCTTATTGGCAGGCATCCTGCAACGCTCCTTGCTGGTCCAAGAACGACGCTGGCCTCTCAGAATCTGGCGGCAACCTGAAAGTGTGTTTCGCATATAAGCTGCTGACAAGCAAGACGGTTGGCCGCACTGTCACCTCGCCCAAGCTATCCAATCTCCACCCGTATGAAACCGGATAACATCTAAGGCTGTCTTCTCCTTGCCATGGCTACATGATGAAAACGTCACGTATAGCAACATGTGGGCTACCACATCATCAGAGGTCGGTGATGGCAAATGCAGATGATAAATACAGGTAGGAGTTTATTATCCCACAAAACACTCATGGGACTCTCAAATCACTCGTGAGACTCTCCAAAGCACTCGCGAGTCACTCAAAAACACACGTGAGACCCACAACAACAATTATGAGGCCCTTCCAAAGATTCGTGAGACCTTCCAAAACATTCTCAAGTATCATAGGCCGCATATGCGTAGATTCCTATGTGGAAGCATCATCATTCTGGGCCAAACTAGACATGCATGCAATGCTAAGTACACGCAGACCAAACGATTCTCGAAATTTTATCATTTTGATTGATTGCACAAGAACCAACAAATGCATCCAGGACAAGGTGACCAAGCAAATCCAGCTTTATGTTGCATATCAGTAGCAAATATATAGTAAATACTAGAGTAGGTTTTTAGCCATGGTAGTAATATGATGTTTTTTTTTAAATTCAACCTGAGCATGCCATACACTAACTTTGAAACCAAAGCGAAACTTCATAATTGGTCTCCTTTTTCATAATATTCTGATCGAAGAGACATTATATTAATGCATAGCATTAACGAATTTCATCTCCGTAGATATTCAGCATATGTATGATATTATGTGTATGTATGAAACATGCCAGATAACATTTCACATCCAATCTAAGTTGTTAAGAAAACTTATACATTATAATTCACTGGTAAGCTGCTAGGAGCTGATCTAGGGCAAGAGGAACGATAGAATGCCACCACCAAACTAAAATATCATCAGTACCTTACAACCAGCGGCCATCAGAGATATTGTAACATCTTTTATCATCGTACTAGTATTGCAGACAATATGTAGAGTTTTCGAGGCGACAGATACTAATCTGATGGGAAAATATGTACCAGCGTATTATTAGTGTAGGTAGCGCATAAGTGCGTGACAAGGACTGCGTACTCATGTCAAGAAGCGCGTAATTGTGTCAATTAACGCATACACAGATAGCCTGCCACCCCCAGGCTGGCGGGCGACAGCGATGACCTGGTAGAAACTGCAGTGTGAACAGTGCTCGTCATCAAAGGAAAAGCCCGGCGAATGCAAGTGACGCGGCTCGTCGAGCATTCGCAGTTCAATCAATGCACTTCAAAGTAACAGCGCCGGCGGACCGCATTAACTGGGAGACAGAGGCGAGCTGATTCTCGCAGCAGGCTTCTCCAAGGCAGTCTGGTGCAGGCTCCGCGTCAGGCAGCCGGCTACCCAGCCAGCTGAGCGGCTATCCTATCAGCTGACCGGCTACAAAGTCAGCTGACCGCTACCCTACCAGTGACAGGCAGGGCAGCCAGTAGTTGGAGGTGACAGGACGGCCATGTTGGACATTGGAGCTACTCTGGGCAAACGATGCCGGCTCGGTACACAGTGGGACGGCAAGACATATTGTGAGCGAGACGTACCGTGTCGGTCCAGTGGGTAGTGTTTTTTTTTTTTTTGGAGTGGGCGGGGGATCTCGTTACCTGTGCCGATCTGACTCGATTCCTGATGGTTCATTGACGAAGGCGTAACACAGCATGCACTAATTAGCTCAGCATTAAACAAACAACTATGGAGTGACGCTCGGACCCAAACTTATTACAGCGTTTTGCTCTACAAGAAGCTGAAGGGGAACTTCGGATTTGTTTTGCGTTAAACTCTGCCCTTCGACCTGACATTCAAGGTCACCAGTTAACCTCAGTTAAAATGTATGGGTGTCAATTGGAACCTTATACTATGTGCAACATGTTCGTTTAGCTCTGAATGTATGGATTTTACCTTGGTATAATGCACTGCACAAAACAGTAATGTCGGCCGAGTATAAAGAAGCATAAATGTAGGAAGCTAATATTCTTTTTAAAGAAAGAATTGATCATGGGTTATCTAACATTCCATGAAAAACAGTCCGGTGAAAGAAACGTATAGGTTATTCGAATATGTGTTCGATTTTTCACGTTCAATATTTTTCTTCAATATTATTCGTAATTTGCTTCCCCCAACCCAATAGAAACCACCAGATAGTGTACCTCTTGAGAAGCCATCCTCTTGAACCTTGAGTTCGGTAAGACGCAATCCCAGACAAAAACGCAACGGAAGCATTAGATCTGCTGGACATTCATTGCATTATTGCCTCCTCAAGCATGCAATGTGTTGCATGCGATTTTGCGTTCAATAGGCACGCCGAGTCCAATACATTGTTGAGACCAACAAAGCAGACCCAAGATGCTATCGATCACCACACCATCTTGTCTCCGAAAGTACGGAACACTCGTGGTTGCCATCTCGAACATTATTAATTTATGTCATTCAACATCTAGGTTCCTGATGACGTTCCTAGGTTGCAATCCGTATAGCAAGAGCGAATCAAAGAGCGAGTCTTTGAAGCGAATCAAGTCAGTCGACTCAGAAGCAAGTGCCAAGCGAGTGCCACGCGGCGGAAATGCAGCGCGACATCGCGCGCAACGAGCCAGTGTTCTTGGCTGTTCGACATTGTTACGCTTGGACATCACAACGCCTGGATGTAATGATGCTCGCACACCATGACGCTTGAACGTTATGACGCATGGACATTCTGACCCTGTGCCGATTGGACCGCCATAGATCGATGTGTGTGTGTGTGTGTGTATGTGTGTGTGTGTGTGTGTGTGTGTGTGTGTGTGTGCGTGTGTGTATGCATGTGTATGAATGCATGTGTGTGTATGTATGTACGTATGCATGCATGTATGTGTGTGTATGTGTGTGTGTATGCATGTGTATGTATATATATATATATATATATGTGTGTGTGTGTGTGTCTGTGTGTCTGTGTGTGTCTCTGTGTGTGTGTGCGCGTGTACGTCGATTGCGGCTCGCTGGCGGTGCCGAACATTGCCTCGTAAAATCTCGTGCAAACCGGCATCTGGCCCACGGCGTGCCGGGCGGCCAGCGAGCTGGCCCGGCCTGGCGGCAGCTCGCAGACGCCATTACCGGGGTCATTTCTGGGCCGCCGGCGGCCGCCGGCCGTGGCCCGCCGTGACCGGCACAGCGGATGGAGCGTGATGGCCGCCGCTGCAAATGGCGCGACCGTGCGCCGGTGCTGTGGACGCCGGCGACCTCGCGCCCCGTGGCCGGCCGGGCCGGGACTGATCGACTTTTAAGCGGTGCGGTTTTAATCAGATGCCCGCGGAGATTGGGGCGGGTCGATGCAGATTCGGCTTCCAGATTGCCGTGCTGTCGGCTGAATGGGGTGTGGGTGCGGCAGCGGTCGCAGCCGTGGTCAGATAGTTGCAGTGCCAGCAGCCAATCGGAGGGGCCCGCATGCGAAGTACATTTGCGATATATGTGCTAAGTGGCGTCAATGGCACCCGCGGTATTTTCGCGCCGAATGGATTTTTAGATTCATTAATGTGGAAGTGGTTGACACTTCGATAAATGGGCAATCCTTGGACACGAATGAGAAGCTTTATAACTCTTACCAGTAATATAGAGAAGATGGTTAGATAAATGATCAAGAACGATTTTATGGATGTTGAAAGTACTACCTTTGACTCCAAACACAGACAGCAAAACACAGGTACAGACCAGAGCAAGACCGACAGCCTTGGCGCAGGTCAGTCACCACGGGAACAGTAGAGCTCGAAGAATGGTCCAGCTGCTTGGAGATGCATGGTGGCTACAGCACGGGCTATACATTCCAGGAATAGCGGTACAACGCCATTCCATTCCTCTTGAAAAAACTGAACCTAGTCGTTTTCGAAACATAGCGTATATTTTACATTGTATATAAAATAAACATATGTGTAAAACCTCATGGTTCAAGTTCCGTCAAATGTGGTGGAACATGTTAGTAATGCATATTTCTATCACATTGCTCCATGGAAGAAAAACACACGCTAGCTACAACTACCGGAAGGCACTTTCTACGTCTTGGACACGTTTGTCGACGTATTGAAGCTGTGCGTGTGATTCTGGAGCATCAAGCCGGATCGCAACATGAGTATTGCTTCAGGGACGAACTCACCATGTTGATAACTGTGTATGCTGCACATAGGTGGTCCATAACGACACCCAATTAGCTCCCGGTGATAACTAGGCCGAAAAGCTGAACATGAATATCAGATGACATGAGTGGTACTACCTGATCCCATGGGTATATGTAAGCCACTCTGGCTATATAATTATTTCATTGGTTTAAATAAAGTGCCCGCCATGAGTAAATTACATTTGACGACCAGTTGGGAACACAAGGGGCGGAAGGCCAGGAATAGCGTACGTCAAAATCGCTTTGCAGTAAAAATGTATCCTGACCATATAACGCATATATTTCTATTGATTGCAGAACCATTTTCAAAGGCATCTGAAGGCAGGTATCTAAGGATCTGCAATATCTGTGTTCAAGAAACAACCGTTTGCTTAACGATTACATTATAGGAACTTAACTTGGCGCGTGTGCGACATTGGCTGCAAATAGTCGGAAGCAGACAAACGCCGTACATTTGCCGAGGGGGCAGATTTTACGGCTCTCAGGCGGCGCTTTGCCGCGAGTTTTCAGTTATTTTCCCTTTTTAAAATTTATTCTCTTTTTCCATGGAACGTTACAAAACTTTGGAACTTTGGAACTTTGTAATGAACCGGAAAATATCCAATGAAAATGAACACACATTCGATGCAGACACCGCCTCCAAAGTCCACCCTCTAGCTGCAAGAGGTAGAGGGGATGGCCAGGGAGGTAGAGGAGGTCATAAAGAGGAAGCAGGAGGGCAGGGCTATCACTCATGTCTCGGACAGTACCACCAAGTAAACGGTTGGGCAGTTCATTGTCCAGGAACTGCACGTGGGCCAGAGCTATCCTCTGCCCATTCCAATCCTTCCAATCTACGGAGAAGGGGCTGAGGATGTCACCATGCAGGTCGACATAGGCATTGATATCATGGCTGTGTGCAAAGGCATGACATCTGCGGAGTTGTACAAGGAAGTGGACACGCATATGGCCGACAGTACTGAACACAACAAGCGAATTGCCTCACTGATGGCAGAGATGCACAGTCTGGAGACCAAAGCGGGCCAAATATTTTGCGGCACACACACCACCCTGGGATTCGCTGCTGGAATGAACAAGGTCATGAAGCTGGTGGAGTCAGACATGAAGACGGCGCAAGTAGCGAAGGTTTTTTTGGTGGATCTAGACTATGACTCCACGAACTCCAGTTTGTCAGGGCAGGTTCTCGATATGATACTGCGTTTGGTCGCTCCAGAATACAGTCACAAACCATGGAACCGGAACAAAGAGTACACGGTCTTCCTGAAGGAGAGGGACCTGGAGGCCACCTTGTTCCTACAAGGACGCCAGGTTTGGCTGCCTGTCCAAGGCCGCCACCATTGCCATTTACAACTTTGACAACATCAGCGACTTCCTGGAGTAGTTCCCGGACATCAACAACAGACTGGTCTGTCTGGTCAGGAAAGTCATGGACTTGTCTAACCGAAGGCTCTCCTGGTGGTGTGGGTCACCCTCGGCCTGCGCCTGGTAGAGCTCTTTTACGCAATCACTATCCAGGAGCGGGCCACCTACAGCAGCCTCACCGCGTTCTACAAGGGACTCTACAGCAACAAGGCGAGACCTGTGTGGACATGGAGTTCTTCAGCTGTGTCAGGCCCATGCTGGATGGGATGGGGCAGGACCTGTTTACCGGCGTCAAGGAGAACTACGACTAGGAGGTGGTGGAGGCCGTGGTCGTCATGGCAGTGAGCACAGGGAGGAGGTGATCAAGCTGGCAAACCTCACCATGGCAGTGCTGAGGGTTGTGCTGGCCAGGCAGCGAAGGGATTATGGCATAGATCAGGAGGCCTTCCCTCACCAGTTTTCCATCCGTGAGCAGGCAGTCAACATAGATGACACCCCAGTCCATAGCATTGAAATGGAGAGGATCTGTGGTAAGGTGGACCACAGGCTGGAGAAGCTCAAGAACCTGAACGCAGTGAGCAGGTCCATCATACTCCAGAAGACCCAGACCCTGAGAGAAGGCAAGCCGGACAACTTCCGAAGCTGCAAGAAGGAGATGGAGGATATTAAGGAACTGAAGCTGATGTGAAGCGAGAAGATGAAGAGGAATCAGGAGAAGGGATCTGATGACAAGCAGGAGCTAGCCAAAAGGAAGGAAGAGAGGAGGCTGGACATCCTGGACTTCCTCAAGTCCGAGGGGGACCTTTCACTGACGCCAGTGAAGTGGATACGTATCTGACCAGGGAGTATCTGGAGGACAAGGAGAAGGTGAAGAGGATGAAGTCCGAGATAATGTTTGGCAGGGACAGCTCCAACCTCCTTCCCAAGATCCATCCTCTCTTCAAGGTACAAATCACCGTACCTGAGACAGGGAAGAGAAGACAGAAGACCGGTGCTGAGTACGGCCAGGCGCTGATGTCACTGCTGGGGAAGAGGAGTAATAGGGCGGCGATTCAGTACACCAGCTTCCAGGAGACCCTGGAGAAGATGGTGAGGGGAAGGGGACGTAAAGAGGATGGCCAGAAACTAAGTGTATGACAACCTCTGTTTTTCCGTTTGTTACTTTTGTGTAGATACATTGTTCTGGATCAGTCGTTTGTGTGCAGCCGCGGCAGGCGCTGGCCGGCTGATGGGCGGAAAATTTAAATTCGCTGTACCTGAATGGCGGGACCTTTTTATCTGCTAGAACCCAGCGGTTAGGCTCATATGGCTTATACCTGTTGGGGGCATAAGGCAAGTTTACTCACGTCTCTTAATTTTGCCGTTTTAATTTACCACCGGGGGCTAATCCAATGGCGGAAAGACTGAATCGAAAGCTTCATGTTAACTAGAAGTACATGGCGAATGTGAGGAGAAATGTGTATCAAGCTATTGGTCACATGACGACAAGCGTTTCACTTACGTGCCAGTCATTACGCTTAAATTAGTTATCGGTAGGCTTTCAGAACTCCAGATCAGATCACTTCAAAGCTGATATTCGACAGGCTGATCTAAAACTTAGATCAAAAGGTGTAATTATGTCAAGATATGCAAGTAAGTAAAAAAATGCAAGGTTTTCAAAATATGTAAATTTATGTCAAAACATGTACTTGTATCGAGCAACGCTGACGGCCAAGACAACCTTTCTTCAGCTTGCTGGGGAAAATGATTCCAACGGCCCGCCCTGACCTATCCAACTATGGCCTTTTTTGCCGACAGGTTCAACTGGCCTAGCAGTGTTGGTCTTGGTGTTTGCGTCATTTTTATGAAAACCTGTTCTCCATTTGGATATGTTCTCCAAAATCAACATCCGTTACCGCTTCCACCTTTTAGTGACTGGGGCATGATATTAACCCACGTCGTCCCGGGGAGAGGGGGGTCGTTGACGACCCCGTAAGGTTTTCCGCGGGCTGTGAAGAACGGCGCGCGGCAGAGCGCCAAAATCCGGCATACCTTTTCCCACATCAATTTGACATGTTGTATAAAAAGTTTGAAGTCAAGTTATCTAGGGTCAACAAGTCAAGTGAGGTCACCTCCAAAAAAGTTAAACCAGTCGTCACGCTTGAACGGAAAAACATGTTTAAATGAAACTTTCAGCGTTTGCTTATCTATAGGGATGGAACAAAACTCACTACAGGAATGTGTTATTTTTTTCAGTTTTTTTTTATTACTTATTAGTATTGTATATTTGCCCATTAAAGTTAAAATAGAACATTCTGGCTAAAGCAAGCATTGTTTATTGGAGCAAGTTGACTTCGAACAACATATTCGGTCCGCTCTACCGATTAGAAAAGGGAAATTAAAGAAAACTTGAAAACGCAAAGGTTTGACATAAAATGGTGTCCAGAAATTGTATTGTCCTGGTCGATTTCGCCTTCTCTTTCTGATTCCAAATATTTTCTTCCTGTCAAATCTCCCTCAAAATGAACCCCCGGAGCCACAAACATGATGTAAGTCGTGAAACTCTAGGGCCCCTAGTGACGCCACTTTTTTTGGGGAAAAAATTTTCGGGAGATGTTTGGTCCTACTTGTCGAGCGCTTTCCGATGACATCTAATTCGTTTTCGTGCGACGCTTAATTTGTATGTTAAAGGCGATATTTCCATCGACCCCCTCGCGGGACGGGGTGTGAGGATCTGACAGGAGAGACAGGAGGATAAAGGCGATGTTGGCTTGGTGACGACAGACCCTACAGCGACCAGCAGACACACATAAACAGTTCATGCCCCGACATGTCCTCCGGCACTTCGGCTGCCGCTGTCTAATCGGGCGGCTCGCTCACCTCTGTCACTCAGCCACGTCCTACCTCCTCGACTCCGATTGCCGCGACGATTGCCTGACCAGCGCCCTGAGCTGTCATTGGCCGGCATCACTTACTACACCACACTTCGGGGGCGTGGGTCCAGTGTCGTCACGCTCCAGCCACGCTACACAGATACGACATGGCTCAATGGTAATGCGAGTGCCATAATGACAACACCCGACTGCGGCATGACTCAATGACACAGCCCCAGCCGGCACACGACGCAATGACACAGCCCCAGCCGGCACACGACGCAATGACACAGCCTCAGCCGGCACACGACGCAATGACACAGCCCCAGCCGGCACACGACGCAATGACACAGCCCCAGCCGGCCAACCAATAACAGCACGACGCAATGACACAGCCCCAGCCGGCACACGACGCAATGACACAGCCCCAGCCGGCACACGACGCAATGACACAGCCCCAGCCGGCACACGACGCAATGACACAGCCCCAGCCGGCACACGACGCAATGACACAACCCCAGCCGGCACACGACGCAATGACACAGCCCCAGCCGGCACACGACGCAATGACACAGCCCCAGCCGGCACACGACGCAATGACACAGCCCCAGCCGGCCTGACCGGGAGCTCGGTGTCGACTCAGCATAACAATGCCACCACCGCGCCATATAGATCGAGGTCAAAGCACGGGTCAAGGCGCGGTCGAATGTCTGCTGGGATCCACTCAGAGCCCGGACCTGGGATACAGTAGAGCCAAACGCATTCCGAAAGTAAGGTTCCACATTGACTTCGTTGCAACACAGTGCAAAGTCCTAAGTTAAAAATTCACTTTACCGACACATTCTGAAGTCTACTAGATTATTTGTTCCCAAACTTTACACGTTCCTCCAAAACCGCATATAATCGTTTCACATATACCGGATTAATTTGATTACAAAGACAATATGTATATTCCTACGAAGGTTAGTCTACTGGTCTTGAAGGTGACCCTGAAAACTGGTCCATGTCAATTCACTTTACACACTAATTACATGGAGCACGACATCGAGAGCGGTCTCGAGCCGAAATTAACTTCGTTGCATTTTGAAAGGTGTGTAACTTCGCAGCAGCGTGTCCCATACTCTTGGAACAAGCACTTCACATTTCTAAGAAAACTGCATAACAGGGAACTTCTGGAAAGTCTGCATAAGTGGTCAGGGGTGGCCAGGTCGGTTCGCTTCGATCATAAAGACGCCAGGCGCTTAATACTTGGTTGAGATCAGAATATAGGCGCAAATGGATTAGGAGACATGGCCACTGCAAAGATGTCGCCTGCACCCGCATCACACCTGTGTATAAATTATACATGGTCCCATTCATTTCTACATCAATTATTTGGTACAAGCTTGCCTTTTCTAAGCTGGCCCACCGTTGCTTCCCAGGATCATCTTGTAGTTAAGCATAAGCAAATGCATGAAGTTATTGGCATCCATAGCTGTTACTAGTCCCACTGCCACCCGCGGAGTACGTGACAATCGGTACCGTATGATACCCATTCTATCCTAGGTGTTCACGCACCCGACCTTACGTAGAATATTCCGATCTTTCCCAATAAATATGCACATGAACTTTATACACGATACAAGAAGCATTCTGCTGTCTTTCAGTCGCGAAGTGTCGTCATTAATCTTTCCCTACACAATGGGTCGGCCGTGCTAAGTATTCCACACTCAACTTCTCAAGTGGTGATCGACGGCCTGATCAATAGCCCCAGGTGCTCCCCTCTCTCGTCATGCACATTACTGGGCATAGGTGGCGGTATCGGCGGCGGTGGTCAGCTGGTACCCATACTCACTACCACTCAGTCCAACCAGTACACCCACCCACCAGTATACAGTTCAACCAGTACCCGAAAAAGCCAGTACCCATACCCACCGGTACCCAGACCCACCGGTACCCAGACCCACCGGTATACAGTTCAACCAGTACCCGGACAAGCCAGTACTCAGACCAACTAGTACCCAACCAAGCCAGTACCTACCAACTCTCACCCAGTGCATCTAGTACCCACTTTTACCACTGCCCAGCCCAAACACTACCCGCTCCCACCTCAGTGCATCTAGTACACAGTCCCACTAGTACACAGTCCCACCGGAACACAGACCCACCAGTACACAGTCCCACGAGTACACAATACCACCAGTACACAGTCCCACCAGTACACAGTTTCACCAGTACACAGTCTCACCAGTACACAGTCTCACCAGTACACAGTCTCACCAGTACATAGACCCACCAGTACACACTCTCACCAGAACACAGTCTCACCAGTACACAGTCTCACCAGTACACAGTCTCACCAGTGCACAGTCCCACCAGTACACAGTCTCACCAGTATACAGTCCCACCAGTGCATAATACCACCAGTGCACAGTCTCATGAGTACACAGTCCCACCAGTACACAGTCCCACCAGTACACAGTCCCACCAGTACACAGTCCAACCAGTACACAGTCCCACCAGTACACAGTCCCACCAGTGCATAATACCACCAGTACACAGTATCACCAGTGCACAGTCCCATCAGTACAAAGTCCCACCAGTACACAGTCTCACCAGTATACAGTCCCACCAGTGCTTAATACCACCAGTACACAATACCACCAGTACACAGTCTCATCAGTACACAGTCCCACCAGTACACAGTCCCACCAGTACACAGTCCCACCAGTACACAGTCCCACCAGTGCATAATACCACCAGTACACAGTCCCAACAGCACTCGGTCCCACCAGTACACACACCCATCAGTGCAGTCTCACCAGTATACAGTCCCACCAGAACTCGAATTGTCTCGCCTGTCTCACCAATACTCAGCCCGGCCGGCACCGGGCTTCATTGGCATCCAATCTCACCACCAATGCCCAGTCTCACTATTGGTACCCATTCACACCAGTACCCAGTCCCACTACTATCTGGTCCCACCAGTACCACCATCAATATCCAGTCCCATCAGTACCGGGCGCTGTCGCGTTGTGAGGGCATAGCCCGGTGGCAAAGCGTTTGACTACGGATCGAGAGGTCTCCGGTTCAAATCCGGGTGCCCCACGGAGCGAGCACTTTTAGGGTGAATTAATTATGCATGCCCAACGTACTTATTTTGAATCAAAAGTTGTGAAGCATGGAAACGTAATTGTGGAGTGCATGGATCAGGATTGATGACAGCAGGTCATACGCTTATACCTGGGGAGGTGTTTTAGTGACATTTGTGCATTACAGTGGATTCAGTGCCTTCGTTGAGGTGTTCGATGCTGATGAAACTGGCCATAACGCAATGGAGTAGATATGTTCCGTGAAACTCAGGATATAGTATTGATCAAAGTTGTCCAGTGATTTTCCTCGTCTTATGTTATATTCCCTGTATAGGCTCAGCCCAGATGAGTCCATGTGGCTCTTATTACACCCCAACACTTCACGACCTTGGGACGGCACCTGCGACCAGCGGCTTAGCCATCACTTAAGCCTTAAGCCTTAGCAGTTTATGTGTGTTATGACGTCACCAACGAGAAGCGGCTCAAGGGTCCTTCGTTGCTGAGCACGTCTGAATTAACTGAGAACACTCTTCGTCCACCGGGTGAATATTCTCCGTCGGCTGGGTGGACATTATCCGTCCACTGGGTGAACATTCTCCATTCACTGGGTGGACATTCTTCGTCCATTGCGTGGACATTCTCCTTCAGATTGACATGCGAACGCGCCGTTCGCATTATGACCACAGGCGCCCTGAAGCCCAAACAGCTAACTAGCAAACACCCTTGCATATGGAATACCATCGGGAGCGGGGAATCGTCGTACGACAAACAGCCGACAAATTTGGTAGGTCTACAGGTGCAGCTCCGGGAATATATTATATGTAAACAACATGGGAGTTGTTTCGCTGGAGCATATGAGTATGCAGGCATACATACATATGCAGCATACATACATATGATATATATGTATATATATACATATATATATATATATATATATATATATATATATATATATATATATATATATATATATATATATATATATATATATATATATATATATATATATATATATATATATATATATATGTGTGTGTGTGTGTGTGTGTGTGTGTGTGTGTGTGTGTGTGTGTGTGTGTGTGTGTGTGTGTGTGTGTGTGTGTGTGTGTGTGTGTGTGTGTGTGTGTGTGTGTGTGTGTGTGTGTGTGTGTGTATTAAAAGGTGCATTGCTGTTGCTTGTTTATTGGGTGGTTCACGACGCACTTTATGCACATTCCCTGCTAATGGCGCCACCCACACCGTTTCGCCGGTGGGCCGCGGGATTGGGAAATGTCCCGAGCTGCGCTAGTGTCGAACCCGGGACGTTTGGTACCAAGAGCCCAACACCTTAACTACTCGGCCTTCCCCGCCCCTATTAAATGGTGCAAAAACACATTCGACACACATACCAAGTTCATGACTTCTTCAGTGCACGACTCGTGGCTTATGAATGTCTTATCGGGGTGGGGAATGCAGACAGAGTTCATTTGATAGGTGGGTTTTTATCCTTCATGAGCAGCGCCTCGATGACGTAAAGCTTTCTTCTGTCGTGATTTCTTCTAATGATGGCATTCTTGCTGGTGAGGTCGTGTCTTGTTAGTGCTCGGTCCTGTTCTTGGAATAAGGGTTGCTTGGGAGAGCCACCTCGCAGGTGACTAGTTCAGCGTCGAGAGTGTGTGGTGGTCACGACAATGAAGTTGAAATTATTGCGAAGACTACAGTTTTCCTCAGGCATCTATATCTGTAGACCACGCTGACTTGTTTTAGGTAGGTGACATTCTTTCAAATGTTGTCCTTATTGTGAGGTTCTTGACTTGAGTTGCTGTAATCATAACTGATGAACTTAAGTTTTGTGCAGAATTCGATGCAGTTATCGGTTGTGTGTATGGCTCGTCGTAGTATCCTGGCGCCGATTTTGCACGATGGTCTCATTTTGATGCCAAAAAAATTGGGCGACGTTATTTTCTGCCGGTCGCTTTGTGGTGTTGGTGTCATTTCGGGCGGCAGTTTACGATCCATGCGATTTGTTGTTATTTGAGTTTAAGGGCGCTTCGACCGATCCATGCGATTTAACTGTCGATATTCGTGTTGCTGTATGCATTGCTTCCAAGCAGAACAGAGCAAAACGCGCACAGGAAGGGGGGGGGGGGTGAAATTCGTGCATCCCTCCGGCTCTCCGTAAATATTTCACGATTTTACTTGTCCATGCACGATATTGTTTGTACCTGCTTCAAAATGTCCTATACGTCGCTTAAAGCAAAGAGAACGAAAATTCGGGAACATTTGGTCGAGTTAGAGGCTGTCTAGGTGAAGACATTTCTCAGCGCGAGACCACAAAAATAGACGCTGATGCGCTTCCCGTATACCGATAAAAGGGACGTGTTCTTGGCAGTATTTGCGACTTATTTGACGAGTATTTTTATGAATATACTTTCAAGGTCATGTTACGTCACCGATATTAAGCCAGGACAAGTTAATACGAGGCCAATGGAACCAAACTTAGTCAACTGAAAGTTGTCATAAACCCAAATGACTATCATGCCATTCATGCCATTTCGCATGCTATTCACTACACCTCCTGACAGCTACTGCTTTTGCCATTGTGGACCTAAGCGTTTGCACATTGCATTCATGTACTTCAGAAATTTCGTCATGCGGTTGGTGGCCTCGTCCCGGTAACTGGAGCGGAAAATGGGCAGATACCAACCGTTTACACAGTACCTTCTTGTGTGTTCCTGCTCAATATTCCTCAATTACTGCGGTGGGAGGTGAAGGATTGGTGGTGTGAGAAGAGGGTTGTGGGAAGGTGTAGCGAGCACATCAACGACTGGTCGGCACTCTTCGAAGAAGGCACGAAGATCAGGCTGTAGACAAGACCGTCACGGCCACAATAAAAGGTTGGTGAGAGGCGTGCTGAAAGTATATCCAACCATGGTACCGACGAGCAGGTGCATGACGGATGTCTTCCTCTTCATGGTGAAGGTGTCCACTCTGAACGTCTACCATATCTTCAGCACGAACGTGCCAGACTTGGAGAAGTCAAACTAACGCAAGGCGGCCGGCGACTGTGGCGCGACCTGGGCCGGCTCTGTGCCGGCCGCAGATGGAGGAGATGGTAGCAGAGTACTCTGCGGCACGAGTGCATAGCCGGCGGACTGTGGCCACTCTGGAGTGTTCCCTGAACTGGCGTCTGAAGCAGAGAGGCCCCTGATAGAGCCAACCGAGCAGGTGACCCCAAGCCGCTGTCACGTGTACGTGGGAGCGTTGAAGGGGGTCGGCTGCAAGGCTCAGAAGAGCAGTCTGAAGAAACCAGAGCGGCCTGCACAGTGTGCAGAGGGTACGTGTGCGATCACTACTCGATCACGGCGCGCCACTGCGATGTGTATGGGTGGCAAACGTACCAATTCAGGGACGTCACCAGGACGTTGGGGGTGAGGTGAGATGGAGGAGGACGGAACTGATGGATCCACTGAAAATCCCGATGATCCAGTCGGATTTTAAGGATATCGTTTGACGGATGGGAGGGATCGAAGTAGCAATATTTCACGGGGAATTGAAGAGGTTCCGACGTAGGAGGGCACCAGCAAGGTAGTGGTGGTGGTGCCGATTCAGGGCTGTTCCCAAGATTTCAAAACGAGAAGCTACTTCACGGACTCCACAATGGTTTTTCGAGGGGTTGGTGGTGGCCCTTCCTTGTACTACGCTATGCTAACGTGAGGTGCCAAATTGTATAGTCTACGAATCTCCTTTACTCAAAATAAATATATTTATTGCTTGAGGGGTAGAATCGTTGGAGGCTGTAAACTAGCGAAGCGAGACTACTGTTTGCGTTTTTTAAAACCAAGTTATGCGTACTTTACGTTGCTGGTCATGAACGTGAGTGGGCTACTTTCGCACTGAGCAGAAGTTATACAGATGTTATTATTGCATAACAAATCATTCATTTTTGCAATACGATAGGCATATATATATATATATATATATATATATATATATATATATATATATATATATATATATATATATATATATATATATATATATATATATATATATATATATATGTATATATATATATATATATATATATATATATATATATATATATATATATATATATATGTATATATATATATACATATATTTGGTGCATCTAAGTAAAGTTCCAAGTTGTATGGCTACCGATCCTGCGTTGAACAAGATTAATTCCGGTTCTCGACAAGGTGGTGTTTCTTTCTACTTGCGTAATATCTGTTCCTACGACCTGATGTATGATGATGCATTATGATGACGATCCGACGGTAATTCGTTCGGCCTTAAATGCAGCTGCAGACCACGAGAGTCAGCTGGTGTCGGTTGCATTGCACCTGTGCGGTTTGTTGCTACTGGTTACGCGTTCTGCTGGTTACGGCTACGCTTCTACTGGCTACGGGGATCTTCATGTGTTCATAGTGTGCAGATGCATGGAAACTGTGCTTAAGATGTCGTGGAGTGGACTCTGGAAGTGGTTTGTTGTCCTGATTGCAACTCTTAGTCCTGCGCACTGTGTTTCTCAGCTTGACGTGGCACCTGTTGGTGCGCAGTTCGCCTCACCGATTGCCGATATGCACGAATAGCGCTGCGGCAGCCGCCGTGATCTTGAACTCTGCCTTGAGGCCATGTGAGAAAAACGAGGCTAGCTGGAGCGATGAACCTGCCACCTATACGAGGAACTAGTTACTGCGGCTTCCGAGGTCGCCGCCCGAGCGTCCATCAGTGGCAGTGGTGGACGGCGTGGCTGGAAATTCATGGTATGGCTCGGTGTGGTTTGGAAGATGCGACACCCTGGGGTCCGTGGCGGAAGGCAGGCGCGCCGGCCGCTTCCGGTTGCGAGAACCGACCTTCCGCGGGCGCCACTTCAAAGAACCGAGAGCTCTCAACGGTCGGCCCAACTCTCAGAAGGCTGGTGCCTGACTGCGGCCCCTAGCCTGCCGTTAGCTTGAGACTGCCCGCCTGCTCTTCAATAAGAGGAAAGTACCGGCGCTGCAGTCCTCAGCAGATCAACTTCTCATGGTGGACCTTCTCAGTATGCAGCTGCTTCTCCCGAAGTTACCAGACATTCGAGCCGGCCCGTCGTCGTGCCGTCTAGACGTCATGTGATACACAGAGGCACATCTGAATCTAAACACACCACCATCCGTCTGCTGCCCGAACGGCTTCAGCCTCCAACGGTGCGACAGGAGGCCAGAGCGAAAGCGGAACGGCGACGTTGTGGCCATACTCACCAAGGACCGGACCGACGTGCACGTTATCCTGAAACCATCTGGCAGCAATGAATCGCATGTCGAATCTCTCTAGATTCGCGCAAGCGTCGACGGGAATCGTAGCTTCGTGATCACCTGTATTTACCGATCACCGTGCATTCAGCAGCGACAGAATATCGCCGACTACGATGTCACCGAGTTTCAGCTGTAGACGGTTGTACGAATGCTGTATAAATATGTATCCTTTCGGCCCCGCCGCTCGGAATGTAGTCATGATTATTTTGCATTGTTCGCTGTGGGAAAACCGGATGTCTTATCAGTGTGGCGAGATAACCAATGTTACCTGAGCTGCCCGGCCGCGCCGTCGGCAGCCAGGCATCTGGAAAGGCACCCGTTAGTTCTAAGGTCCGACACCTTTGTCTGACGCATCGGTGAAGTTCACCCACCCCCGCGGCCATTACGGATGCATCATAGCCGCCGGACATCATAGCCGTTCAGCCAATCAGCATGGAACTATTTCATTTTCTTGTAAGGTGTTGGCCAATCACGCCTATCGTGGGTTGTCGCCCATGGTGGGGTTGTGCGGGCCCGTAGTGAGTCGTCGTGAAGTTGTCAAGAGAGACTGAGGTAGAACGGTCGCGAGCGGACGTTGGCTTGTCATCGTGGTGCCGGCAGACGCGCTTCTAAATTACTGTCGGCATCGTTAATCATTTGGCTATGCTAATCCCGCCCTCATCGCTGTTCTGAGCTTGTCGAGTCGCAATAGAAACTATTGTACACAGTAACGCAGACCTTTCAACCGTAGGGGATCGCAAGGCGACGGTCCATAGACTTATCATTGCCAAGGAAGAGGAACTCCCCCACATCTGATGCCTAAGCGACCCAGATTCAAATGGTGCTTGCGTGACTCGGAAAAGCCCATAACTGATGCGTTCGTAACCCCGGGATGATGCAAGTAATGCTTTAACACGCGCCCTGGAGGGCCTCCGAAAATATCGCGCCCTGGAGAGGGGGGGCGGATTCCGCCCTCCCCCTAAGTTCTCAGCTCCTATGAAGGCTAGAGCAACGAAATTCACAGGGTCGATGGGCACGATAGTGACCCCTATTGTGTGCAAAGTGTATGACCTTAGGTCAATATCTTCAAGGTCAAGTGAGGTCAAAATATCAAAATTTTCTGGTTTTGCGTGGCTTCGCTTGTCATTGTTATGGGTCACTGTGGTTGTGTTTAAATGCTCCAAAATTGGCATTAATGATGTTTTGGACATTACTAATGATGCAATACAGATGTCAGATCCGCCATTTGACCTCAGGTCACCTATATAGGAGCACTTTATTAGGTCATTACCTGCTCCAGTTACCGGAACCGGGCTCCCATCCCGACTGCTCCGTTGGACGGCTCGGCACAATCGGCTTCGCAAATAAAGGAGTGAAATACATGATTAAGGATGGAAATGCTGAGGCACACAATGACAAACAGTAGATTTCGGGATGCATAGGGAGTAACATGTGAAGTGACATCAATCGCATGACAGTCATTTGCATTTATGACAGCATTCCAGTTGACCAATTTTGCCTCCATTAGCCTGTCATGAACTTGACCTGACTTGACCTCGGCGACCTAACATGACTTTTAAATCATATAGCATATCAATATGCATCAAACAAGTCGCTAGTGTTGTCAAGAACACTTCCCTATTGCCAATATACGGGAAGCGCATCAGCGCCGATTTTTGCGGTCTGGCGCTGTGAATTGTTTTTACTTTAACGGCCCCTAACTTGAAAACTTCTCGGCCGATTTCCACCTTTCTTGCTTTAAACAATGCGCCGGTCATTTCTAAGCTGGCACGCGATAGATTTGGCGTATATCGGCCGGTACAATATGGAGTTATGTACGAAAAATCGGAAGGATTGGCGGATTTCACCATACCCCCTCTAGAGCGTGTGTTAACCTGTTATGAACTTGACCTGACTTGACCTCGGTGACTTGACATGACTGTGGAGCAATGTAGCATGACAATGTACATCAAACAAGTCGCTAGTTTTGCCAAAAACACTTCCTTTTTGCTAGTATACCGGAAGCGCATCAGCGACGATATTTGTGATCTGGCGCTGGAATTTTTTTTTGAATTTAGCGACCCTTAACTCGAAAAATTGTCGGTCGATTTGAATTTTTCTTACTTCAAACAACGTGCCGGTCATTTATTGGCAGGTACACAACCAATGGCGTATATCGGCTGGTAACATCTGGAGTTATCTACGAAAAACCGGAGGGGTGGGCGGATTTCGCCTCCCTCTCCAGGGCGCGTGTTAAATTGCCGATATTTCAGGATTGAAATTAACCGTCATGTCTGAGTTGAGAAACAGGAAGAGACAGGCGCAGAGGAGCAACTGCTGTCACCAGCCAACAGAGCAAGTCCTACGAGAGGATTCGCATGAAAATTCACCGCTACAGCCGTCTTCATATCAGAAGTCTGCTGAGAAGTACACCGGGAGTCCGGGCATTCCCGAAATCCTGCCCAAACGCCTCTTCGAATTTTGACCACTACTAGAACGGTGTTGTATAATTTTAGAACATTGTTTTGTAGGCTGATTGTTGTTTGCCGTGCTTGTAAATTATTGTGTGGACTCCGATGCGAAATTGAAACGAATAATTAGTGAAGCCTCATTTTTTGGTGAGATAATAAGCTTTGGAAAGATTTTATTTATTTTGGCCCCCCAATAATATAAAAAAAATTATTTAATTTCAAAATGTTGAGTTTTCAAATTTTCTTTAATTTTCCTTTTCCAATAGGTAGAGGAGACCGAGAAACTTTGCTGGAATTCAACTTGCCCCAATAAATATACTTACTTTAGCAAGAATACTATATTTGAACTGCAATTTGGCAAATGTGCAAAACTTATATGTAGTCAAAAACGAAAAACGAAATGAAAAATTCCACTTGTATGTTTTGTTTCATCACTAAAGATAAGCAAACGCTGAAAGTTTCTTTAAAAATATATATCCGTTAAAGCGTGACGACTGGTTTAACTTTTTTAGAGGTGACCTCACTTGACCTTGACTAACTCGTTGACCCTAGATGACCTGACCTAAAAAATTTTGAATCAACATGTCAAATTGATGTGGAAAAAGGTATGCCAAATTTGGACGCGCTGCCGTGCGCCTTTCGTCCGCTATCTGCTAAAAAACTGAGGGGGAGGCGGTTGAAATCCCCTCCCGAAACGGGGTGGGTTAATAGTATAGAATTAATTTTGCTTTCCGGGATTATTTACTTGAAGTACTTCTAATTCAGGAAAATGTAATTATTGCCAGTGGAAAGGCATAATTATTTTTCATTTCGTGACACATGTACCCTTATGGAAGACAATTATTGGGGCTACGATTACATCTACAGGTGTGTTTGTGTGTATGTATGTTGAGTATCGGTGCAATAAGAGTTTGATTTACTTGAACACTAAGAGGCCGCTTGATAAGTATGTCACTCAGCCTAAATGGATTCCGGTGCAAGATGGGTTTGATTAACCCGCGCCGTCTTTCCTGCCAAATCCTCCCACCCCGATTCGGGGGGGGGTTGAAGACCCTCCTCTAAAATCCAAACTAAGCATCGCACGAAAACGAAAGAGGTAGCATCGGAAAGCGCTCGACGAGTAGGGTCCGGATCCACCTCAAACAAAAATTTCCCCAAAAGTGACGTTACCAGGGGGGCTAGATTTTCACGACTTTTCACGACTTGCATTATGTTTTTTACTCTGCGGAGTTCATTTTGGGGGATACATGAAAAAACAAAATTTATTTGGAATGAGAAAAGGACAGCGAAATCGACCAGGGCTATAATTTTTTGGGGCCCCCAGAAATACAAATTTTGCTTTCATTTAAATTTCAAAATTTTGAGTTTTCAAGTTTTGTTTAATTTTCGTTCTCCAATGTGTAGAGCAGACCGAGAAATGTTGTGGGAAGTCAACTTTCCCTAATAAAAAATGCTTACTTTAGCCAGAGTCCTGTGTTTGAACTGCAATATGGCAAATACGCAACATTTATATGTAGTGAAAATGGAAAAAAATGAAAAATTCAACTCGTACGTTTTGTTGCATCCATAAAGATAAGCAAATGCTGAAATTTTCATTAAAATATCGGCATCCGCTAAAGCGTGACGACTGGTTGAACATTTTTGGAGGTGACCCCACTTGACCTTGACTAACTCGTTGACCCTAGATGACCTAACCCAATTTGTTTAATCAGCATGTCAAATTGATGTGGGAAAAGGTGTGCCAAATTTGGGCGCGTTTCCGCGCGCCGTTCGTCCGCTATCCGCGAAAAACCTGAGGGGGCGGGAGCGGTTGAAGATCTCCCCAGGACGGGACGGGTTAACTTCAGAACCAAGAAGTTATTTGGCTTGTATGCTTCTTAGCTTGGGTTAAGCGCGTTAGCTTGAGCTACTGAGAGAGCTCTGACTGTTTTGGCTTGATTAGCTACTCAGTACTGCCGAGACCTGCCTGCCCAATGCCAGAGCAACGTCATGCTGATCTCCTTTGTTCGGTGAAACACCTGAACGAGAATGTGAGTAGAGTGTGTTGTGAGTGGAGTGTGATTGGTAGAAATCGTTCCCATTGTTCAAAGCTTTGCATCCTTTCGCTGAACTGTGCCTGTACAGAACGAATTGTTGAGTCTTTGTTTGGAGCGTCCACTTTTGAGTTCGCAGTGCGGACGGGCGCAGTGACGCCACCTATACGGGAACACCGTAGCGCAGGTATCGCCATCGATGGTGAGAATAGCGTACGTAAGTACAGTCACCTGACATAAAAAATTGGTAGGGTGATGTGGTGCCACCTATTGGAACTTCAGAATAATTCGACGCCAGTGGCGCCACCTATAAAAAGCAGCGACGCAATGCGTGTGGTGCCACCTAATATGGGATGCTAGTGGATTGAGATATGCTTACCTGAGCTGTTGCATGATTGAATTTGATGTCTTGTAGAATTGATGGAGATATTGCTTCGGCTGATATGTGTCTACTTACTTGTGTGAATGTTAGTGATTGAGTCTGATAGACTGACTGTAGTTATATTTGAGGTTCTCCTGCTCGTTGAAACTTATGAAGGTGTATAAATTTTGTTTAGTGGCTGAAATCAAAAATTAAACGTACATATCAGAACCCGCGAACCAAGCCTTGTCCCTGGACACTACAGCGAGTTAACCACCCCTGCCTTGCCACCCGGTGAAGAGAAGCTGACTTCATCTGATGTACATGGAGACAGTGCCTGACTAACTTGAGCTGGAGTCATTCCAGTTTCTATCGTCACCACTCATTAATCTGCCACAGAGAGCTAACCGCGATCCAGACGGAGCTGATTTCAGCATCGCTGGCGACTCCGATTAGTGGGACTGACCACACCACTGGTCATACGGAGCTGTGCTTCAGGGCTGTGCTTGGTCACTACTGGCGCTGTCCGAGGTGCACTGCCGTGCCATCACCCCCCCCCCCCCCCTCCCCACCCAAAAAAAAAAATTTTATTTTTAAAAAGATATTTTTTTTTTTTTTTTCTTTTTTTTTTTTTTTTTTTTAATTTTTTTTTTTTTTTTTTTTTTTTTTTTTTTTTTTGGGGTTTTTTTTTTTTTTTTTTTAATAAACGGGTTTTTTTTTTTGTGGTTGTTAATTTTATTTTGTATTGATGACTTGTTTGTATTGTACTGTGAGTGATTGTGAGTGATTGGGAAATGAATTCGAGTGGCCGTGATTTGTCTAGTGGACTAATTGGTTGGTCCACTGGTCCATAAACTCAACCGAATTGGTCTATAGACCCAATTCGGGATTTTTTGGACCTACGCTGTGTTGTAGTAAAGCTTCTTGTGGGGGACACTTGGAACACATAAATCCCCCCCGTTCATGTAACAACAGGCACCACCGCGACGGGAATCATCGGCCCCGGCGCCGACCTGTCGCTGCTCACTCAGCAGTCGCCGCCAGCCGGGCTGTCGAGGCCAGTGGCTATTGTGACCCATCCCCTCCGGTCAAGTTGCATAGCTAATCCCGACGCCGTCGGCCGCCGCTGTCTGACGGATGTTGACATGGCAGTGTCTGTCGTTGGATGCGACCGTCATAGGTGTATAGTGATATGACAGCTTATTCTGGGACCCTCTGAGCAAATGTGTGTGTGTGTGTGTACGTGTACGTAACAGGTGGACATGTGTATGAGTATACGAGGAGTATGACAGTTGTCTAATAGAACACGTGCATGAATACGGCTGAATGAAATGACAGTGAGATCACAGTAGTATAATTGTGATGTGATGTCTCGAATGCAGGTATCCATGTAATATCAGAAGTGAATGTTGTGCGTTCTGTAGGGTGAAGTGTGAACCTGTAATGTCAGGTGTGTCCCGAATGCAGTATGAGTGTAGGGGAATGACATAGGTATGACAGACGTCATACCACGTGGCCAATGTCTAGTCTATATGTATGACTGCAGGTGTGCCTTGAATGTATGTCTGTGATTTATTAATGGAATTAGGACGTATAATGTTGAATGACTGCTGAGTGAATGTTCATGACATGTGAAATGTCAATTGGGCCGTAGCGCCACGAAGTGTCGGCTGCCCGTGTGCAGCGCGATGCAGCATGTCTGACGGAATTGGAACGGCCGGCGCTGTGACACCGGACGTTGCGCACGCTGAATCAACTTGGCTCTCGCGGGGTGGCCGAGGCTCAGAGATGTCTGAGCTGGCGAAATGTCTCTTATATAGACAGCGTGACCCGAGGTGCTGTCCAGTGCACCGGACATTGCTCTCGATAGTTCAGATCCGCGTGACGATGATGTGCCTCTGGCATAGGGCCAAGGGCGGTGGCCCTGAGGTAATATAGGCACCGAGCGAGGTGGATCCCTCTCTCTCTCGCTCACTCTCTTACTGACTGGACAGCGCAGGGTGGCTGTCCGGTGACCAGCCGCCTGGGCTCACCACAGGAGGTATGTCTGAGACTGACTGTCTGAAATCGCTGTGTGACTGTTGAGATGTAATCTTTTGAGATGGGAGTTGGTATGCTTGAAGACCGGTCTCTGTCCAAGTTGGAGATTGTATGTGAACGCTGTTAACAAGAGATTGAGATGGTGTCAGGCTGAGTTTGTTTGAAGACCTGGATGCATATATGTGTGAGATGGTCCAGTCATTTAAATTATAACCGGGGTTCACAAAATCGCAAATGTTGAGGTCCTATAGTCTATTCACGTGCCTAATGGAAGTTTGCCTCAGACAATGTTGGAAAATGTCTGATGAAGCTCTTGGGGAGCAAAACTTCGTTACACGGTGGCCAACCGGCGTCCAGCACACACAATCACTCTCGCCGGTGACCTTAACTCACATTAGCCCACAAATCCTACCGGAGCGGTTGAGCTTGATGCCAGCAAGATTTGATTTCAGTTCTGTCGTCAACAAGCCTGCCCTCAGCGGGGAGACTGCAACAAGTCCGGACAAGAGCATGGTGGTGTCCGGCCGCTTGGTGCAGTCGAACTCCGTGCGGCTCTGCACTGTGGAGGAAACGGACTTCACAGCTCATTACCGCAGGGGTCGGGCGGTGTTGCGTGTCGTCAGAGAGAGACCGCCATGTTGACCTGGTCGGGCGGTCGTAGGTCCGGCTGTATCCCAGCCAGGTGCTGGCTGTCGGTTCTGCCGTCAGCCTGAGACGTATCGTTCGCAGTATCGGCGCCTGCGAGCAGCAATGGACGACGTGATGAAACCAAATGCTGCGGCTGCTGGACGAGCACGCTTGCATTCGCCGAATTAATATCCGGAGCTCTACACCCACCGCTCCTGGAAGATGAAGCCTGTCAGCCGATGCATGGAAGGCGTGGCGCTGGATCTTCAGTAAGTGTCCAGTGCAAGAGCAGTCCATCATAGAATATGTTGGGACGTTCGCGACGAGTTGATCCGCCGGGTCGAGTAAGCGCCATCGAAGGAAGACCAGCAGCAGCTGCGAACTGTCATCGGACAGCTGCCACGACACCGGAGAACACTACAGCGGACCAGCTGCCACGACACTGGAGAACACTACAGCGGACCAGCTGCCACGACACTGGAGAACACTACAGCGGACCAGCTGCCACGACACTGGAGAACACTACAGCGGACCAGCTGCCACGACACTGGAGAACACTACAGCAGGTTACCGGAGAGCACTATAGCGGATCAGCTGTTGCGCAACTGAAGAACATTTCAATGGATCACAGGATAAATTACAGCGGATCATCGGAGAGCACTATAGCGGATCAGCTGAACGAATAATAGTTTCGGTTGGGCCGACAACTAGAGATGCTGTCCTGGTGGACTCCCATCGTTCAGAGCGGCCTCTTATCGATATGCGTGTCCCGTGCGTAAATAGCGGAGCATTGTACCCCGTGCCAGTTGCACCTGAACAGGTCCGTGCGACCTTGTTCAGCATGACCATAAAAGTGTCGTGCATCGATAGTGACATCCCTGTGCATGTCCTCAGAAACATTTGAAATCATCGGACACACACTTCTCTCGACAATGAACAAAGACATTGCCTTCCAAACTGTGGATTCCTTTTGGAAAAGCATTATTCATAGCTACCCTTCACAAAGAGGCGACCGCCTTACATTTACAGCCGATTACCAACGGTGCACTAATTTGTAAGCTAGTTGAGAATACCGTTTTTCACGGGAGAAACTTTGAGCTCCGGTGGATGCCATTGTTGCATCTCATGTGCGCTACTGCCTCCCATTGTATTCCAGCGCCGTCCTTACTCAGTCGATACCGACACGGCATATAGTGCATTATGCCATCCAAGATCTGACCTGAAAACGGGAATACGACAGGATCAGCGTTGCACGCAGACAGCTGGGACTGCTGGGTGCCGGACACCTGGTCTGTGATGTTGACCTGTGTCTGCTGCACTCTGCTCCGTGTGACGCCGATGGGGCATCAGCTGCGCTCGGTGACCTCCCGATTGGTCATGGTGTTACGCATTGTCGTCCTCACCGGTCACATGTGCTTCAGATACCGCTCGGTAGAATCGGTGACGGTGCGAGAGCATTTCGTGTCCATGCTGCCAAGAGATACAATGAGCTTCACATGAGTCATGAGGAAGAGCATTGGCGCACCGATTTTAAAAAGTGATGGAGATCGTAGATCATCCTCACTGTTGGCTGATACATAGTTGCACATACATCTTTCGTTTTCAGCTGTGTTGTGAATTAGGTAATATTTGGATAGCCACTGCCGTTTTGAGACTTTGATTGACAAGGGAAAGTAACAGCAACTTGGAAAAATGGGTTGTGTTTGATTCGTAATACAATGCAATACAATACATCAGAATTAGCTCCATGGGCATATTGTTTGTTTCTTTTTAGCTCCTTGCTCTCCAAATATGACGCACTCTAATCTCCCAAATCTTTTCCAGAATATCCCTTCTCCTTGTATGATTATCGGTGATCTGAATGCACATCTCACGCTGTGTGGAATCCGCCGAATGTACGCTCGCGGTCGTATTACTGAACGATTGCCGGAACCAGCCCACTCAGTTTTCTCAATGATGGCCTTCACACATTCCTGAGCTCCAGCTAGCCTACGACCTCGGCCATCGACCTTTCGCTCGCCTCCCCGCAACTGGCTTCGGCGTTCCACCGAGAGCGGCTTGCAATCGTTCAGTGTTCCACCGCTCTCCTGTCATAATTCTGTTCCGAATTACACACCACATTACCGATCTCGACTTGGGAAACTGGCTGCATTATCGATCTCGTCCTGGCAAAAACTGGCTACATTACCGATCTCGACCTAGGCAAAAGTGGCTACATCACACATCTCGATCTTGGAAAAAGTGGCTACCTTACTGATCTCGACCTGGGAAGTAGTATCTACGTTTCCGATCTCGACCTGGAAATAGTGGCTACATTACCGATGTCGACCTGGGAAAAGTAGCTTGTACACCATGGACTGGTATTCCGACACTACCACTTTGAATAACCTTCTAGAGGAACAGATGCAGCCTGACATGGAACATTTCTCTGGTCACCTCGCACATCACAAAACTGCAGTGCCTCACTCGAGGAAACAAACTATCGATAACCATCATATAAAAATGTCTTGGGCTGGTTTGGTGCGGCACACGAGGAGACTACGCGACTATACAGGAAATAGCCCAAATATAACCGCGCTCCCGCTGCGTACGGTTGTTGTTGTTGTTGCTCAGTTTGACCAGCCTGCCACCTTCTTGGTGATATTGGCTGTTTTCCGCGTGTATATATGAATTTATCCAGAGCAGTGAAGAAATGTTGTCAAGGTAAGAAGTAGTGGTCCGGAGAGTGCCAGAGAGGGACAGGGGGTGCATAGTGGGGGGGGGGTCGGATCATTGCCGTTTCATTAACATTGCAAGAACGTACACATATCATACACTGCAATGGGCCCTTTAGTTTTTGTTTTGTTTTTGCTCTGTTCTTTATTCAACTTTTACAAGTCATGGGTAGAGCAGGGAGAGTATACGTGGAGGAGTTGTTAGGATGTTGTTCAATGACGGGTGGTTTTGGCACGGGTGTGTAGTTTGTTGTTAGTAGAGGTGATGTTTGCTTTGTTGGTTGATCGTGTTGTAGGTGCATAGGTAGTGGAAGAGGTGTTGTCTGAACTGTTTTAGCCGTCGCCTGAATCAGTGATTGGCCCGAATTGGTATCGTGGGTTTTTCCGTGCCGCGTTTGGTACTCGTGGTAGTTGTGTTGGGCCTGGTGAGGGTGATTGCTCGCATGTTTCGCTGTGTGGTATTGTGGTGGTGCCTGTGTTGAGTGGGTGGGTGAGTTGCGTCATGGTTCGTTCAGTTTTAGTTCTTGTGCGGTGTTTTGTGTTCTGGGTTGTGACCTTATTATTATTGTCGGGTCTGTCTGAGTTGATTGGAGTACTCTGTGGGTTCTGATGGTTTAGCCGTATGACTTGTGTGTTTTTGTGTTGTTTGTGTAGTCGGCTATTGGTGGTGCGTGGGCTGCGCCGGCTGCTGGTCGTTGACCCACGACCTTGCCCGCGACAGGGCCCAGCTCTCTAGGTGGACAAGATAGAGATATTTCTTTCTCTTTTATCCATCTAGGACAGGTCCTGTCCCCGTAGGCGTGATCTCCGCCGCATCCGACGCAGCGTAGTGTGCCGCTCGTGCATATGCTTGTGTGGTGTGACGCGGCACAGTTGGCACAGGTGGGTAGTGTCGTGCACAGTTGGCACATGTCGTGGCACCTCCCCCTTCAGAGTGGCCGTATCGCTGACAAAATTGACAGCGTCGAGGGAGGGGTGCTCGTGGTGTGATTTCGTGTCTGATGTATCCAGCTTTAACGTGGTGTGTGTGACTGACTTGCATTGAATGTCAGTATGAGGATGTGTGTGTCGTACGTGTGCTGAGGTAGGCGGTGGAGATCCCCTGGCTCCAAAACCTGACTCAATTCCTTCTCCGTCATCCTGGCCAACTCCCTTGTGTAGATGATGCCCTGTGAGGTGTTGATATGTGTGCCTGATGTTATAGTGATTGGCATATCTGTGATGAGTTCGATGCTTGATAGCATGTCTGCGTCTTCGGTGTTGTTGCCCTGGATCAAAAGCGTCCCTGATTTAATTTAGCGTGCATGTAAGGGCGCTCGTGTCCAACGTGTGATTTCCTCATCCACTGTCCAGGGGTCAAGGGAGCCCATGGGCTCCTCATCATCCCGGTGAAATAATCGGTGGGCGCGTTTGTCTCGGTGTCAGTGGCCATGTTGGGAGGTAATGTATTGGTGTGGGCTGTGGGTTTAATCTCGGAGTTGGATAAGAAAGATGCACACGATTACAAGTACCGGCGGAGGGGAGGGCAACCCGGGTGGGAGGGGCAGCGGCACCGTCGGACCAACCCCCAGTCGAAGCTTGTAGACCAGAAGTGGAAAGTTGAAGAGATGAGCTGGAGGTCGGCAGAGTAGAGGTAGGCGAGCTAGTGGCGGGCTGGCTGGGCGATATGCGGTCCGAGGCTGCCGCTGCTCTTGCTGCCGCGGTGCTGTAGTAGGCAGTGGCAGGCTGGCTGGGCTTGAGTGCAGGCCCACTGTCGGTGCCCCCAGGATGGCGTCGGGGGCTTCCGAGTATGGCGTCGTATCGGCCAAATGGCGCCCGCGCGTGCTCTCAAACTGTGAGATGGCAGGTTCGATTTGCTGCGAGTTTTCTCGATTCTGTGTCGTCGATTCTGTGTTCTGTCTCGATTCCGATGATGATTTTGAACGTACGGGCAGCGCAGAGATTTACACTCTCTGCGCATGTCGTACCGAGAAAAGGAAGCGCCATGCGCAGGCCTTTATGAATGCGTACAACAGCTTCACACCACCGACGAAAGCCTGGTAATCCGTTCGCCCATTCATCTCCCCACACACCCCTGTCGTCTTTTCTCCAGCGACGCACTGTAAGCAGCGCAGTAGCTAGTTTTCCAGATAATGCAAATGAGGTGGCGGGATATTTGTTTGCAGTTTCCGATGCCGGCAAATATCATCACGCGGTAGATCTGATGCTGGAGAGAGCACGAAACATTCGGCTTCATTTTCTTCGAACTTAAGAAATTATAATGCCTCATTTACATAAATCAGAAGGAAGCTCTCTTTCTTGAAGTCTACCAAGAAGTCCTGTATAGCCGGTAATATGAGTTTGTGGAATAATTTTTTTTGCAAATTATCCCGACGTAGCACTTGTATTCTTCTGGCGGCAATCAAGATTACCCAAAAATGTACCTCCTATTGTGGCTCGGAAGGTTCTACAAAATCAGGGTCAATGGCAAGCTCACGCTTATTGTATCGACCATGGTCCCAACTCCTGATCGGAATTTCCAGTTCTGCAGCGCGATGTTGACCGAGGGCTTAACTTACTCACAGGGAGGAGCACGGCCGCATAATGCCCACACCACCTACCCTGCCTGGCCAGTTCTCAACCGGCCATCACAGCCGGAGGCGTTAATAACGAGCGCATGCAGTGACTCCTCGACCGGTTGTGCTGAAACGAGGGAGTCTGCACGGTAATGACTCCTCAGTGCTCTTGCACAAGGGTGGACTAATATCGGCATCCTGACAATGACAAAACCAACATTATCGTCAATCCACAAGGGCGGTCGGGCCATGTAAGGCACGAAAGCAGTGCCTCACCTGAGTAGAGCTGGGAAGCATTGTTGTATGTTGTTTTCATAAAATGATGCTTTCATCCACTGGAAAATGGCAAACTTCAAAAACTTGAAACAAATATGCATTGATGACTCACAATTATGCTGAAAATTGAAGTTCATTTACATTTACATGATTTGCATCTTAGCTTCCAAACAGCTCTATCACCGGTCGGCAGAGGCTAGACTACCGGCGGACGTACCTATACTGGTTGGAAAAGCACGCCCCAATCACCCATGTGCAGATACTTAGGTGCAACCGGTTTTCAACATTTTTTTCTCTCACAATTTTTCATTCATATACGTCTAGACCAGGGGTGTTCTTTTTGTATAGTTTTGAAGGGCAAGTGCCACCTCAATATTGGCCCTATCCACTAATAATTTATACTTTTAACATGGAGTACCATTGAGCATGCACTCGATCGATGTGGGTATTCCCATCAACGTCATGTATTTTGCACCTAAGTAATCAATGATAATATATATGTATATATATATAATATAATATAATAATGATAATATATACAATACAAATATATACAAAGTTTGCCATCGAAAAGATCATCGGTGTGAGAGGAGGAGCAGAGTACGGGGATAAGTCGCCAAGGACGAGAAGGAACCCCAAAATGAACATGTCAGCCTCATCACTTATACAACTGATCGACTGGGACGACACAGAGATCACGGAACCTGTGTTTACGTGCGGAATCGCCACAACAGAACTCAGGAGGATCATATCAATGCCGCTGGATGTCCCTCCGTTCCCTGCGAATGCCCAGTCGACGGAGCGGGCGGTCCAGCACGTCACGACAGCCGCTGGAAAGGTCAGGAGGCCCGAGATGGTTCTGTCCGCGCCAGTGCCCACCACAGAAAACAGTTGCCAGTGTTCCTCTCTAAGAAGGATATAATGGAAGCTATGAAGTAGGCCAATGACGTGGAGTAGTAAAAAGGCCACACAGAACTGTTCTTTATGCATTCTGTCCTTCAGATATCTATTATTTCCCTCAGCCGATCACTAAACGGTAGTCCTGTGTGCTATGCAATGATTTCCTACATTACAAACGATTACTATGTCATTTCAAGTTTCCAAGAAACGTGTTCGCTTTTTGTATTTTGTATGCGAACCTGCCTTTGCCTTTTTCAACATGCCTACTATTGTCTCACCCTGGATCCGCCCATGAGGGAACCTAGGCATCAGTTTTCAGTTCGCTAGTGTAAATTTTAGATGTATACTGGACAGGCTTTTGATATATGTCTAGTTCAATGAGTCAATTTTCCGAGTTAATGAAAAAGCACCTATAGATGGCGTTAGTGAGAGGTGTGTCGGACGGACCAGAGAAACCGTCAGAAATATATCCAATATACGCTTTAGCGCGCTAAAAAGTGGTAATCATAGGTATTTTGGTGTGAACATCACGAATATAACAGTCACACAACTTTCAGACATGCCTTTGTGTCCATAGTCCCATATTTAGCATAAAGTTAGGAAACATACCTGCAGAAAAGTGTAAATTTGCGGACCAGAAAATGCTTTGATCCAAAAACAGCTTTCAAATTTGAAATCAGCACACTCGATTACATCTCAAAATCGTATGGCCGAATCTCGAATCCAAAATTTCTCAAGGACGCTGTGCCCTACTGAACATGCCACATCTCTATGTTGCACACAAAGGCCCCATGTTTTTCTTTTAGCTGCACATTTCGCCATCCATACTTGTCTTTTTCAATGACAAAATGTCACAGGTAATGGAATAGAGGTTCTCTCAACTCCTTCGGAATAATTGCGTGAACACTCAGATTATGAGGAATTCTCATTATCACTCCGAGGTGTCTTTTAGTCCAAAGACAGTTTGAAACAGTGGTGTACAAATATGCTCTGGTTTGTCAAAGTGGTTTCAGCTCGTTGTTTTTCATGGAGCAACCACATCACACGGCTAAAGCTAAAATTAACCCACACCTGGGCAATTCCCCTTTACCACCTTCCCCATATTGACCTCCACAAAGTGTTAATGCTAGGCATCATCGTCTAACACAACACATGCTTCGCAAAGTGTCACACTGATGGGAGGAGGTGTCTGGCGGTGCTAACAGCAAGCCTGCTTCGGATGCTCCCAGCTCAGCGCACGCCCATCTCGAGCGCCACCGTGCGATGCAGCACGTCGGGACACATTTGTAAATGAGCACATCAGCTCTGCCTCTGTTGCTACTCATGGGCAGAGCTGATACGCTCGGCCTCTGTTGCTACTCACGGGCAGAGCTGATACGCTCGGCCTCTGCTGCTACTCACGGGCAGAGCTGATACGCTCGGCCTCTGTTGCTACTCACAGGCAGAGCTGATACGCTCGGCCTCTGTTGCCACACAACAGCGCGGCGTCGAGCGGCGCAGATCCAGCGGTCGGCTCGGGAATTGTCGAGACTGAGCTCCAGGAGCCGTACGGCATTCACCGCCCACCAGCCCATCGATTCCGCCCACCCGGGATCTCGGCAGGGTCGCCACCCGTCCACGGGTGGTGTCAGATGTGACACGGCCGTCAATGGGTGGTGTCAGATGTGACACGGCCGTCAATGGGTGGTGTCAGATGTGACACACCCGTCCACGGGTGGTGTCAGATGTGACACGGCCGTCAATGGGTGGTGTCAGATGTGACACACCCGTCCACGGGTGGTGTCAGATGTGACACGGCCGTCAATGGGTGGTGTCAGATGTGACACACCCGTCCATGGGTGGTGTCAGATGTGACACACGTCCACGGGAATCGACACCACCCGTCCAGGGTGGTGTCAGATGTGACACCACCCGTCCACAGGTGGTGTCAGATATGACACACCCGTCCACGGGTGGTGTCAGATGTGACAGGCCCGTCCACAGGTGGTGTCAGATATGACACCACCCGTCCACAGGTGGTGTCAGATGTGACACACCCGTCCATGGGTGGTGTCATATCTGACACCACCCGTCCATGGGTGGTGTCAGATGTGACACACCCGTCCATGGGTGGTGTCAGATGTGACACACCCGTCCACGGGTGGTGTCAGATGTGACACGGCCGTCAATGGGTGGTGTCAGATGGACAGGCCGTCAATGGGTGGTGTCAGATGGACACACCCGTCCACGGGTGGTGTCAGATGTGACACGGCCGTCAATGGGTGGTTCAGATGTGACACACCCGTCCACGGGTGGTGTCAGATGTGACACGGCCGTCAATGGGTGGTGTCAGATGTGACACACCCGTCCATGGGTGGTGTCAGATGTGACACACCCGTCCAGGTGGTCACATCTGACACCACCCGTCCACGGGTGGTGTCAGATGTGACACCACCCGTCCAAGGTGGTGTCAGATATGACACACCCGTCCACGGGTGGTGTCAGATGTGACAGGCCCGTCCACAGGTGGTGTCAGATATGACACCACCCGTCCACAGGTGGTGTCAGATGTGACACACCCGTCCATGGGTGGTGTCATATCTGACACCACCCGTCCATGGGTGGTGTCAGATGTGACACACCCGTCCATGGGTGGTGTCAGATGTGACACACCCGTCCATGGGTGGTGTCAGATGTGACACACCCGTCCACGGGTGGTGTCAGATGTGACACACCCGTCCACAGGTGGTGTCAGATGTGACACACCCGTCCACGGGTGTGTCACATCTGACACCACCCGTCCACGGGTGGTGTCAGATGTGACACGGCCGTCAATGGGTGGTGTCAGATATGACACGCCCGTCCATGGGTGGTGGGTGGTGTCAGAGGTGGCAGAGCGGCACTGGAATCAGCGTGGCACGTCCGTCCACGGATAGTGTCGGAGGGACACTGGAATCAGTGGTGACAGGCCCGTCCACAGGTGGTGTCAGATATGGCGGAGCGGCATTGGAATCAGCACGACACGCCCGTCCACGGATAGTGTCGGAGGTGGTAGGGCGACACTGGAATCAGTGGTGACAGGCCCGTCCACAGGTGGTGTCAGATGTGACAGGCCCGTCCACGGGTGGTGTCAGATGTGACAGGCCCGTCCACAGGTGGTGTCAGATGTGGCGGAGCGGCATTGGAATCAGCATGACACGCCCGTCCACGGATAGTATCAGAGGTGGCATGGCAACACTGGTGTCAGAGGCGCCTCGTCCACCCAAAGATGGTGTCAGAGGTGGCAGATCGATAGAAACCGAGCCGTGGAGGGAGATTGAGTGATCAACAGTGAGCCATCTGGCTCCGATGTCGATGACTGGCCACGGCGATAGCCGGTGACGGCACATGTGCCGACCTCAGGTCGCGGTCGGGCGTCAACCAGTGCCCGCACGGATTGCTTGGGGAGTCGCCGGCAACCTTTGCAGAAAGTTTCGAGTTGATCGCCCACTGGCCGGCAGCATGAGCAAGTCGTTCGACACGTCATTCGATAAATTACGACACCCTTTGCACTTAATGCTGCACTAAGCGACACGCTTTCAAACGATCTGATCGGTCGCAAACGGCTGACGCCTTGCAGGTGCCAAGTTGGGTCCGTCGATGTTGGCCGGCTCGTTATACGGACACGAAACTACTGCGAGGTCAGCCGATTTAAGGGCGAGGGCAACCGGATCAGACGCACAGCGAATGCCACCGCCGTTGGCGTGACTATGGTGCGCGGTTTGTCATACTCGGGTCGTGGCACTATTATTTATGCTTGAGTTGTCCCGCCCCGACACGCACTTGTTTTCCTGTCCGCTGGACAGGTCGTTCATACAGAGCTGCATGTGTGTGTGTGTGTGTGTGTGTGTGTGTGTGTGTGTGTGTGTGTGTGTGTGTGTGTGTGTGTGTGTGTGTGTGTGTGTGTGTGGCGTTTGAGTAGCCTGTGCATACCGCCACATGTGAGCTGACAGACTGGGCTGACAGCTCGAGACGCGCGTGAGGTCCGCAGATGTGGTCTCGAGAGACGGCCGCGGCGCTGCGGGACCCGGTGC